>JAGDQO010000499.1:407500-530431 GCA_018342035.1 Solanum appendiculatum | reverse complement strand
TATTTTGGTTCTTCAGTGCATCGAAGTTCCGAGATCCTTATACTGAACACTGAACCAAAGAATTGAACTTTTGAAAACAAAACACCAAAAAATTGAAGAACTGAATTAGTTCGATTTGATCCAATTTTTTAATTTTTGATATGTATACCTATATATACCTAATGTAATTCAAATTGACTCATGAGAAATCTTGTCAAAAATATTTTTTTAAAAACTTTTTTATTGATATGTTTATATATATATATCCATAATAATAAAAATAATAATTTTTATACATATTAAAATATTTTAAAAGAACAAATAAAATAATCAAACTTAATAAAATTAAATTAGGTTGAGTTTTGACCCATTTTATAATATCCATTACCTAATCTATTTTAATCCAAACAAATTTAATTTGAATTAAATTTTAATTCATTTATTATCTTAATTCATTATAACTCATCCAAACTCAACTCAATGCGTCCAATTGTCACAATAAAAAACTAGCATATCCATAGATCTCCACAATCTACTCACATTGTGAAAGCAAATCTAAAATCGATCTCTTTATGTGATATGTTCAGTGATCACGTGCATAGTTTAGTCAACCACACTTCTTTATTCACTTAAAAACAAAATCTTTTACTCGTAAAATATTTTAAATTCAAATAAAATCATAGTAGAACCGATGTCCCTTTAATCGTATCTGATGCACAGTGATGGAGCCACCTTAAAATATAGTGTAGATAGATATTTCTTATGTTCCTATTTATCGAATATTCTTTCTTATTTAGTCAGTATAAAAAGGAATAATACGTAAATTGAGATAGGAGAGTGTAAATTTTAAATGTATATACACTATATGTTGAACTTCTTTGATTTCTTTCGTATATTTATTTTTTTATATTTTGATTCTCTAAATGAAAAATCTGACTCCACCACTATTTAGAGATGATAATTGAAATCTTAATACGGATATCGAACAACAAATGAAATGAAAAGGATTTATCCGCTTTTAACCAGAGGACTTGAGAATTCAAGCTTCGGGAATGGCAAGAGATTTTGGTAGCGAAAGCGCACTTTTCATAGCAAAAATTTAGATTAGTCGAACCCTAATACAAAAAAAGAGACATATCATATCTAATAATAAGAGGTAAAAGGTAGGTGCATAGTTTTCTTTTTGAAAAGTTAGTACTATAAATATGAGGAGAAACAAAGTTTTGTCTTAGTTTTAGAAACAAGAAAAAGAAAATGGGAGAGGAATTTGTGAGTGACAAAGAAATGGAATGCCTTTCACTTATTCCTGGCTGGTATTCAGATGTGAGCTCTATGTGGCCTGGTCTGTATTCTTTCTATCTTTTGCTAACACATACATCTCGAATATTTTATCAGATATATGTTACTTTTAATCGGTATCAGTATTAGGTAGTTTTTGCACATCAAGACTAAACAGATTGAAAAGAAAATTTCATGTTATTTGCTCCGTTATAATTTTGAACTTGAAACTTCACGATTATTTATAACTAGCACATGTTTACTTTCATGCAATTATCATATTACTTGTTATCTTACTTGATAGTGTAAATTCTTTTCTATAGTACCAATGCATATATATTATGACATTTAAGTCCAAAATAAAAACTGTTAATAGTTTCTTTTTTCTAATCTAATAATGACATTTTTTTTTTGAATTGGGAATTATGTAGGAGAAATGATCTCACATAAGATAGAAAAGATGTTATTCAAAGGGAAATCAAAGTACCAGGATATTATGGTCTTTCAGGTAATTAATTATATATATGTACCATAATTTTAATCAATTAATATTGTGTCAGTCCTTAATTAATTAATCAATTAATATAATTGTGGCAGTCATCAACTTATGGAAAGGTTATAGTTTTGAATGAGATAATTCAACATACAGAGAGGGATGTATGTGCTTATGTTGAAATGATTGTCCATCTCCCACTTGCTTCTCTTCCTATCCCAAAGAAGGTAACTTTTTTTTTATTATTCATATTGGAATCTGACTAAATTCGAATTTGTGCACTACCTTGATTAACTTTGTAAATTCCTCCATCCATACATACATTTTCAACATATCTTATATTTTTGTTTGATATTTTTCAGGTTTTGATTATTGGAGGAGGAATGGGATTTACTTTGAGAGAAATCTTACGTTATTCATCTGTTGAGAAAGTTGATTTGGTCGAGATTGATGACATGGTCATAGATGTAAGTATATTATAACATGTATATGTAATGTATCGATATTTTATCTAATTATTATTTTTCAATAAACTATAGGTTTCAAGGAAATATCTTCCTGAAATAGCAAAGGGATACGAGGATCCACGTACGTGCAACAGTTTATATAGAAGATGGTATATAACAACAACTTATATAGATGATTAAATATATATTTCCATTGGAATAATTTAATTAGAATTAAGAATATTTAGGATGAAAAATATATATCAACTTTTGGATACATATTTTCTATAATAATATTTGTAGGAAATGCATTTGTGAAGAACGCTTCTCCGGGAACATATGATGCCATTATAGTAGATTCTTCTGATCCTGTTGGTAATTTTGTGAGACATAAATTTATATTTTTGTATTATTATAAATATTTCACAAGTTATCCCTTAAAAGGAATGAGTTTGATTGCTAAGGACAAAAATCAAAAACCAGAACAAACCGTGAAATTAAAAACAATTTTTCTTTGAAAAGCCCTTTTTTGAGGCAGTTTCAAATTCCTTAAGGCCAGGAGGAGTTTACATAACTCAAGGTGAAAGTGCATGGCTTTTCTTGGATGTTATCAAAAAACTTGTAGAAAATTGCACCCAATTCTTCAAAGGCTCTGTCAACTATGCATGGACTAATGTTCCCTCCTTCCCAAGGTAATCTTCTCTCCTTTCCTATTATTATTATTATTATTATTATTACTCCTTCTGTCTAATATTAGTTGATCACTTTCTATTTTGTATGGTGCTTAAGAAATCATTAATAAAATGACATCAAGATAATTTATGTAAAATATGCTTCATAGCATAAGACATAGGAAAAAATATTGTTAGAAATACATAGTAATTAATGACTCTTGGAAAAAGAAACTTTTGGAACTTTTAAATTTGTTTAAGCTTCAAAAGGTATTAATTGTAGGAGTAAAATAGGAAAATTTTAATTAATTTTATTTTGATTTAGTAAGTGATCAAGTACTAATTTAAGACATATATTTCTATTAAGGTGACCAACTAATATGGGACAGAGGGAGTATTGTTATTGTTGTTGTTGTTATAGATAGCATATTTCATTTTTAAAAAAACGTATTTTTATAAAAGTTAAAAGGTCGGGTCGCATTAGACGATCAATTTATTAGAAATGAAGTTACATATGACAAGGTGGGATCGAGTGGTCTTTGTTACGGACAAGATGAAGAAAGCGAAACTGAGATGGTTTGGATATGTGAAAAGGAGTTGTGTGGATGCACCCGTAAGAAGCTATGAAATATTTGCTATAACAGAAGTTAGGAAGGGTAGAGGTAGGCTGAAGAAGAACTACGAGAGGAAGTGATTAGACAGGACTGTTATGAATAGAAGATGCTTTTGAGAACAAGAGAATATAGTTTCATTATAATCTGAAGGCTTATCTAAATACAAAGGAAGTAGGAGATTATATAGTAAAACCTAACTAAGAGAATGGCCTAAATACAAAACAGCCCAAACATATGGGCCTAATAACAAAGCAGCCCAAACATATGGGCTAACATCCTCCCTCAAACTCACAATGCAATAGCAATGAGCATTGAGAGTTTGTCACACAAAAAACGAAACCGAGACGCCGACTGTGCCTTCGTAAAGAGATCAGCAATCTGTAAGGATGATGGAACAAAAGGAAGCGATATGGTCCCGAGCTGTAAATGATGACGGGTGAAGTGACAATCAATTTCAATGTGCTTCGTCCGCTCAGGGAAAACAGAATTCTTTGCAATTTGTACTGCACTTTTGTTATCACAATGCAAGGGAGTAGGCATAGAAATGTGAACCCCCATATCTGCAAGAAGCCAACGTAACCAAACAATCTCACAGGTAGTCACAGCCATAGCACGATACTCAGCCTCCGTGGAAGATCTAGAGACAACATCCTGTTTCTTGCTCTTCCATGAGATTAAAGAGTCTCCAAGAAACACACAAAAACCAGTGGTGGATTTACGATCATTGCGATCGCCATCACAATCAGCATCACTATAGGCTCGCAACTCGAGAGATGACGTCGAGGGAAACAAGAGGTTCTGAAACTGAGTGCCACGAAGATATCTCAGAATACGAAGTACAGCTCCCCAGTGAACAGAAGTAGGAGCAGTAACAAACTGGCTTACAACATGAACTGCATGAGCTATATCCGGGCGAGTAACGGTTAGATAAACCAAACTGCCTACAACCGTCCGATAAAGACTCGGATCTGATAATGGAACACCATCACTAGGAGAGTACCGTGCATTGGTTTCAAGGGAAGTATCTACAGTCCTGTTATCAGAAAGGCGCGCCCGTTTGAACAAGTCAAATATATATTTAGTCTGAGAAAGAAGATACCCTTTCTTTGACTGAGCCACCTCAATACCCAAAAAATAACGTAGCAAGCCCAAGTCCTTCATAGCAAACCGATGAGCCAAATCATGCTTCAATGACTCAATACCACCATGATCATCACCAGTAATAACCATATCATCTACATATAAGGACAAAAGAATTCTCCCTGCACTCGTACATCTAACAAACAATGCCGAATCATGATTACTCGGGACAAATCCAAGAGAAGTAATCACAGTGGAGAATTTCTCAAACCAAGCACGAGGGGCTTGCTTGAGACCATATAAAGCTTTTCGAAGCCTACAAACTTCACCCGGCTGGTGGTCAATACCTGGGGGAGGAGTCATATAAACTTCATCATGGAGATCACCATTCAAAAATGCATTCTTTACATCCATTTGACATATCTTCCACTGTCGAACGGATGCAATAGCAATAATAGTGCGAACAGTCGTCATCTTTGCCACCGGGGCAAAAGTCTCCTCATAGTCCATACCATATTTTTGTGAGTACCCTTTTGCCACAAGTCTGGCCTTGTATCGCTCAACAGACCCATCAGACTTTGTTTTTATCTTATACACCCATCGACAGCCAATCGTATGTTTACCTGGTGGTAGGGTAACCAAATCCCATGTATGTGTCTGATAAAGAGCAGCAAGTTCCTCAGCCATAGCATTCTGCCAAAGAGGATCAGTCACAGCCTCTCGATACGACTCAGGCTCAGACAAAGGATGTATGTTTGCAATAAAGGTAGCAAATGAGTCTGAGTATGCAGAGTAAGCGAAATCAGGTAGTTTGGTGGACTTAGAGGGACGAGTAGACCTCCTCAGAGGTGGTGGGTCTCCAGTCTCAACAATCAAAGGAGCAGACTCAGGTACAGGCGGATCTGAAGCACTATCAGGTGGCATGGATGAATCTGGAACTGGAACCTCCATGTCAACGCCAAAGGGATCAATATGCCGAAGATCTGATTTCATTACATCATGGGATTTTGCTGGAACCGAATAGAAAGGAATATGCTCCAAAAAAGTGACATGCCGTGAGACATATAATTTCTGACTAACAGGGTCATAGCAACGATATCCTTTTTGTTCAACACCATACCCCAAAAACACACATATAGCTGATTTTGGCCCCAGCTTATTTCGTTCAACATGAGGACGAAGCACAAAGCAAGTACATCCAAAAACTCGTAATGCAAAATAATCTGGTAGGTGACCATATAATTTCTCGAATGGAGACATCCCTGAAGTCAATGCAGTAGGGATATGATTAATCACATATACAGCAGTTAGGACTGCTTCTCCCCAAAAAATACTAGGAACCTCTGCAGATAAGAGCAAGGAGCGTGCTGTCTCAACAATATGGCGGTGTTTCCTTTCGGCAACACCATTCTGCTCAGGAGTGTCGGTACAAGATGACTGGTGTATGGTACCATCAGAGGCCAGTAACTGAGTGAAATCATTAGAGGTATATTCACCCCCTAAGTCACACCTGAAACACTTTATCACAGCTGAATGTTGCGTTTTAACAAGGGCTCTAAAGTTGTTGTAAATGCCAAAGAAATCTGATCTGCGTTTCATAAGATAAACCTAGGTATAACGAGTATAGTCATCTATAAACGAAACATAATAGGTCGAGCCACCCTTAGTGGATACTGGCGATGGGCCCCACACATCAGAATGAATAATATCAAAAGGAGCAACAGAATAAGACACACTTTTATTAAACGGTAAAGCAGAGAATTTGGCCAGTTTACAACCACTACAATCTGAAATATCACAAGTGTTCAAATGACCCAAAGCACCAGTAGAGGCTAAAAAGCGTAAACGTGACACTGACATATGTCCCAAACGGGAATGCCAAAGATAAAACTGAGAAGACAAAGGACTCAAACGAAACGAAGACAAATCAATACTAGAGGCAGCAACAACAGACACTTTGAGAATCTCCAAGACATAGAGTTCCCCCACCCTACGGCCAATCCCAATCACTTTCTGAGTGTGTTGGTCCTGTACAACACAAACAGAATTAGAAAAGAGCACCCAATTACCAGCCTTACACAACTGACTGACCGAAGCAAGATTCAAAGCAAGTTTGGGAATGTAATAAACATCAGAGAGAACAATGTGAGGAGTAGTGACAGAACCCACCCCCTCGACTGTCATAGATGCAGCACTAGCAGACATAACAGAGATTGGTGAAATGGGTGACAAAGAACCAAACGACGACAAATAGGGTGACATATGATGAGACGCACCAGAACCCAAAATCCACAGGGATGAAGGAATACCTGAGGTACTAGAAGTAGCAGGACCTGAATGAGACATAAATGCTGACATGGCACTAGGATTAGAAGCCAGAAACTGTCTGAACTGTTCGAAAACATGGGGATCCAACGCAGAGGGTGGCATAGTGCTAACAGACTCAGATGGTGCAGCAGCAGCAGCAGCACTCCACTGTGGAGGATGAGGTGACCATGGAAGAGCACCAGAGGATCGGGACTGAGACTTCCAAGACTTCTGCTGCCCATACTTCTGCTGCTGCCCAGATTGAGCCTGTTTAGCCTTGTTCAGCAATAGCGGGCACTGAGCCTTCCAATGATTTTTCTGTTTGCAGAATGCACACTCATCAAATGCAACTTTAGGAGATTGTCTAGATTGATTTGAAGTCTGAGAACGTGGTAGTCTAGACTGATCCGTTGAAACAGCAAACACGGCAGGGGTAGTAGTTGCTTTAGACCCTTTATCGACTTGAGACTTAATACGACTCTCTTCTGCAATCAGTTCATGAACAACTGAATCAACTGTTGGGAGGGGAGATCGATGAAGGATCGTTCCACGCAGTCCTTCAAAATCAGAACGTAATGCTATTAAAAACTGAACCAGCCGCTGTCCTTCCCTCCTAGCAATGTATGGCGCAAAACCTTTTAAATCGGCAGATTCAGTAAGGGCCAATTGATCCCACAAATCCGACATGGCAGCATAGAAGTCTTGAATACACATATCATTCTGTTGAAGAGCACGAATATCATATTCCAACTGGTACTGCTTAGCAAAATTAGACTGAGTATACAGTCTCTCCAAATGATCCCAAACTTCCTTTGCGGTGTCATACTTAGCCAATTGTATACCAATTGACTGAGTTACAGAGTTGTTGATCCAAGTGATAACCTTGGAGTTATCAGTTTCCCATGAGTCGACCAACAGTGCAAAATTCTCAACCTTATCATCCGTAGGTTTGGCTTTAACTCCAGTGACATAGCCCCACATATTCTTCCCACGAAGAAAATTTTTCATGACATAACTCCAATATGCATAGTTTTTACCATCTAATTGAGTACTAATGGACTGGAGAGAATCATCCTTTCCAGTCATATTGTCAAAAGGGATGGCAAAGACAGCAAGACACAAACAATTCCAAAGCAAAAAGTAAAATACCTAGGTCGAACCAATCCAACAAACAGCAGCAGCAGCAACGGAAGAAAACAATGACTCAATCCAAACGAACAGCAATAGCATCAAACGAAGAACCCTAGATCGGAAGCAGCAAATCAAGAACCCAACCAAATCAAGAACCCAATCCAAACGAATAGCAGTAGCAGTAAACGAAAACAAATCGAGAACCCAGCAGTGGCATCAAACGAAGACAGTAGCGGAAGCAGCAAATCGAGAACTCTAGACTCTAGTTCGATCCGCACAGTAGGTGACTGCTACAAAATCTTCAACAAACAAATCAAAGAGCATGGATCGCTTTAGCTCTTGATACCATGTTATGAATAGAAGATGCTTTTGAGAACAAGAGAATAGAGTTTCATTATAATCTGAAGGCTTATCTAAATACAAAGGAAGTAGGAGATTATATAGAAAAACCTAACTAAGAGAATGGCCTAAATACAAAACAGCCCAAACATATGGGCCTAATAACAAAGCAGCCCAAACATATGGGCTAACAAACACAAACATAGAGCACTCGACTTTAAGTTTAGAAACATAAAATTCTATAGTTATACAGAGTTCAAAAATACTTTTTACAGACTCATCGAAAGATAAAAGAAACATCAGGAAACCATGGACCAAAGTTGCAGTCTTCTGACTTTAACTTTTTCCATTGAAGCAGCAGCAAAATGCCCAACCGACGTATCATGAGAAAGAGTATGATATCAGAAATGGGAATCTTTCGGTCCATAACTCAGAAAATCCAGTATCCAACACAGCCTCATGGTCATAGAAGGAGAATCTTCTGTTACTATCATCAATGAATTCAACATTACACGCTATAGTATCCAACACGGCCTCATGGGCTGCTCATAGCATTGTGTCATTTTAAGTACCTAAAGATGAATTTGAGTGTAAATAAAATGAATTGGTTGATAATATAATATTTAGGGATCACGTACAACGCCCCAGGACAAGATCATAGTAAATCATGTGACAGTCTGTCAGGATATTGTTCAACATACAATAACTTGAATAGCAACGACCACAATATCTAGGAAACAACCTTCGAAATCAGGGTTAATATGCTAGCTGAGATGATACTGGAAGAACTCTTCCCATCTAAGTCTCGGATGGTAGAGTTATCCAATATCTGTGTTGGTGGAAGGTACTGATTGAATTAATCGACCAGAACACAAGCTGACCTGGATATCACTGCTATACAGCAACAACTACCATCAGTCCCAAACAACAACTTGCATAGAGACCTGCAATAATGTTTAAAGCCTTAACTAAGATTAGACGTGAACTCACAATTGAGCTATAGAATTGCTAGTGATCGAAATCCATATGGATTCGACACTTCATTTAGGAAGAAGTCAAGCAGAACCGCCTGCTATAGATGATGTTTATCATGATCAACTATTGTTCAGATAAATTAATTAACAAGCCGCTCCATAATTTCAAAGTTTTGGGGAAAAGAAAAGATTCAGAAAAGAAAGTAGAAAACAGAAAGAAATACCTCGCCAAACTAACTTTGGAACTGGTTTTGCTGTGTATTTTCACAAAAAAAGTGTCCTCTTTGATCTGTCAAGCTATGACTACAGCTTTCTTTAAGCAGTGCTTCAATCTCTGTGCAAAATCAATATGCAGGATCCTTTTAGCTGAATTTGGTGAGTCGAGATGCCATCACCAAGCTGCTGCAGTTATCAGCTTCTATTAAACTAAACTGTGGGCTGGAACCTTGTGTATTCCAGCATCTAACATAGCTTTTCACAAGGCAGCAGCATGATCCCACCTCTCTGCGCCAGCATAAATGCTTGAGAGTTGCACATAACGGCCAGAATGATTCGGTTGCGACTCAAGCAGTAGTTGTGATACTTCATTTCCCAATTCAATAGCTCCATGAAGTCTACAAGCACCCATCAGAGCCCCCAAGACAGTGGCATCAGCTTCAAAAGGCATCTTCTTTATGAAGTCGTAAGCTTCCTGTAGTAGTTCAGCTCTCCCTAAGAGATCAACCACACAACCATAATGTTCCATCTTAGCTACATGTCCAAATTCATGTGACATTGCTTCAAACAATTTAAAACCAAAATCAACGACGCGCACAAGCTGATAGAACAGCCACGAAGGTAATCTCATTTGGCTGCAGCCCCTTTGCCCTCATCTTATCATACATAATTAATGCCTGCTTTTCTCTTCCATTCAAAGCTAGGGAAGAAATCATACCATTCCAAGAGCAAACCTGCTTGCTAACCATTGCGTCAAATATCTTTGAAGCATAAACCAAACAACCCATCTTTCCATAAAATGCGATCAATGTGGTCGTCGTGAAGACACTCAACTCCTCATTCTTTACCATGTTAGCATGTACCTGCCTACCTAGATATAATGCCACACAAACATCCAAAAACGTGCAAGAAGAAAAAATACGAACCAAAGTAGCCTCATTTGGCTTCAATAAACCACACTTCACATCCGCGTGTACCATCATTCTCTGGAAAAACTCAACAGCAACTTCAGAGCACCCGTTCTTCATGTACCCATGAATCATGCTAGTCCATGAATAAACATCTCTATAAGGCATGCGAGAAAACATCATGAACCCCAAACCCATATCCCCATTTTTTCCACAAGCTTCAAGCATCACATTTCTGTTTATTCGACTAATAAACAGAAATTGGAAATTTAATAATTAAGTAGTCATAAAATATATGCTAGGACATATATATTAGGAGAACTAATGATTAAAGAGTGCTAAAAGAAAGATATATTTTAAAAATTAAGAAATCCTAAAAATATGATAAGAGGAAAATATATGGTAAAGAGTTCTAAGAAGGGCTGGGCATAAAATATCAAAAACTGAATTACAGAATCGAGCTGAAATTTTTGGCATTTGGTATTCGGTATGATATTTGGGAGTAAAATTTTAGAATTATGGTATTCAGTTTTGGGTTTGGTACGAGAAATTACTACCATTTGGTATTCGGTATTTCACGAATACCGAATTATTTACTTAATAAAGGTCATATATCAATAGGTGCATTACTCATGACTACAAGTCCAAAGAAAAAGTTAAAAACTAAACACAAACAACTCAAATACATATTGATGTCTTTTAGTTGTGTCATTTTTCTTTTCTTGATATCTTCTTACTTGTTGATCTTGTTGGTGTTTTTTAAAAATATAGCAGCAAAAAGAATTGATTGAAATATCTCTCAATATTTTTATTAAGCATAATAGGGCTTTAAATAGCCAACTTGATAACATAATGCAGAAAATCTACATAACCAAAATTCAAAAAAGATTAAATAATCTCAACAATTAAAACATCCTAACAAATATTTAAAATTCAAATTCATCCTAAAGCTAGGTAACTTATTATGCTAAAAAATGATTGCAGTAACTAAAAGCAAACTCAACAGAGCTTCTATTATTTCGTACCTCTACATAGAAAAATTGAAATAATTGGAGCAACGGTATTTTCTTTGTAATACAATCGGCTAAAACTTCAATACGATATTACCGAATACCGTACCGAACCGAAGTTTGATTTACCGATTATTGAATTATCAAACCGAAATTTAAAATTTTGATATATGATATCTACTTTTTTTTTATATCTACTTTTAACTACCAATTACCGAATTATCGAACCTAAAATTTGAAAATCCTGAACCGTGTACTGAACACCCACCCCTAGTTCTAAGACATTGCAATTTTGCTCCTTAATTGTTAGTGTGATGGTGAGTTATCATGTTCTTTTTGTTTTTTTGTAATAGAAAGGGAAAGTTATGGGTGGGTGGGTGGGTGGGTGGGAGTGGGGGCAGGGTTGTTAAGGGAACCAAAACCTGTTGTGTGGGGGCAGGGTTGTTAAAAGGATTAAGAAAAGTTCAGTCACAGCAAATTCTTAACTCTAAGATCTTGAATACCTAGATTTAAGAAGTTTCGTTCATAACGTTCAAGACCTTAAAATGTCGACACAACTTTAATAAAAGTACACTTTATTATGGACCGGAGGGAGTATCAATTTGGGACAGAAAGAAAGACCTTAAAATCACAACAAGTGCAGATCAAAACCTATTTACAAGACGAATTGTGAAAATAGACCGAACTAAATTTGTATTCTTGATTCTTGATACTTGTTTGCCTTAAGAGTATAGGAATGTATACATTCTAAATGATTATATCCTAGACTTGATAGAAAAAAAAAGTTGGATTTTGACTTGGAAGTCAAGGTCTATGCACCAGCCAACACTTTATATTATCCTAACCAGTCAATTTCTTTTTAGAATTTTGACTTGAAATGTCTTTTCTCAAAGTCTATATGCCAATTATTACTTTATTATTAATCAAACTTTTTGAATTTTCGACTTGAAAAGTTTTTTCACTAGTCTATACACCAACTAAGAAAATTTAGGTTCATGATAAAATAACTATGTCTTACTTGACTACTGTTAGATTACCATGCCCAAGGACAAGATCATAGTAAAGCATGTGGGGAATGGACTGATGATCTCCTTATATGAACTTGGGCAATCCTCCCCTCATGAGCTAGCTTTTGGGGTTGTTAAGGGAACCAAAACAAAGACTTTTTCTTGTTTTGTAATAGAAAGGGATTGTTGTGTGGGGGCAGGGTTGTCAAAGGAGTAAGAAAAGTTGTGTCACAGCAAATTCTTAAAAGTTCATGCTAAAGAGCATAGCATTGAGAATTGATGATGATTTCTTTTTCTTTTCAGATTATAAGCTTCTTGCTTATGCAATGTCTTTAAGTACTCCTTCAGTCCCTATAGAGTCATTCGTAGCAAGTAACACTCTCATCCTAACCAATCAAAAACTTTAAAGGACTTTCAATTTGGGACAGAAAGTAAGACATTATAATCACCAGAAGTGCAGATGCAAAACAATTTCCAAGGCGAATTGTGAACATAGATCGACATCATGCACAAAAATCTGGATGAAGAAACTCTTAAAATGGTGTGATATTGTCGGCTTTGGGTAAAAGTTTCCTCCTAAATGTCTCACATCATCACTTCACTTATACATATCTTCTTTTTTCTTACCAACTTCTAATGTGAGACGTTGTTCATACACCCAACCGACATAACAAATTTCTACTAAATTCATCACTTCCAGTTCCAAAACTGTAGAAATCTGAATCTGGAAAACTAATTAATAAACATTGAACAGAATCCCTGATCTATTAATATTCCAGCTTTTGAGTGTGTGTGTGTGTGGAGGGTTGTTAAGAGAGCCAAAACAAAGACCTTTTTTGTGACATCATTGTGTTGACTTGAGAACGTAAACTATTGATAGTCTTTACATATTGAGTGACCCGTTGAATGTGGATATGTAATTAACAACTCTAAGATTGACTGAAAATGACTTCCTGGAAATAATTACTCCAAAGCAACAACTAAATGTGCATAGTAAATTGTGCTATATATACCTCATCAACTTATTGAATATAGACACAGCAAAGATTTCTTGATTTCTTCTCTACCAACTTAATTAGTTTTGATCATTTTAGTGCAGAAATGGGTTATGTAAAACTTGTATTTTTTATGCTATATACCTTTCTCTGTCAACTTGCTTTCTCCTCATCCTTACCTCATTTGTGCCCCAAAGATCAAGCTCTTGCTCTTCTACAATTCAAGCACATGTTTACCATTAATCCTAATGCTTCTGATTATTGTTACAACATAACAGACCAAGAGATTCAGTCATATCCAAGAACTCTTTCGTGGAACAAGAGCACGGATTGTTGCTCATGGAATGGAGTTCATTGTGACAAGACGACAGGACAAGTGATTGAGCTTGATCTCCGTTGCAGCGAACTTCAAGGCAAGTTTCATTCGAATAGTAGCCTTTTTCAACTCTTCAATCTCAAAAGGCTTGATTTGTCTTACAATAATTTCTCTAGATCGCTCATTTCACCTAAATTTGGTGAGTTTTCAAGTTTGACGCATCTCGATTTGTCGCATTCAAGTTTTACAGGTCTAATCCCTTCTGAAATATCTCACCTTTCTAAATTACACGTTCTTTGTATAGGTGATCAATATGAGCTTAGTCTAGGGCCTCACAATTTTGAACTGCTCCTTAAGAACTTGACACAATTAAGAGAGCTCAACCTTGCTTTTGCGAACATCTCTTCCACCATTCCTCTAAATTTCTCTTCTTATTTAGCAACTCTACAGCTTCCACAAACACAATTACGTGGGGTATTGCCCGAAAGAGTTTTCCACCTTTCCAACTTAGAATACCTTAATTTATCATTCAATCCCCAGCTCACTGTTAGGTTTCCCACAACCAAATGGAATAGCAGTGCATCACTCAAGAAGTTATATCTCTATGGTGTGAATATTAGTGGTAGGATACCTGAATCATTTAGCCATCTAACTTCACTTCATGGATTGGACATGAGTAATTCTAATCTGTCAGGGCCAATTCCTAAACCTCTATGGAATCTCACCAACATAGAGGTTTTGTACCTTGTTGATAACCATCTTGTGGGACCAATTTCTCAATTCTTGAGATTTGGAAAGCTCAGACACTTGGCACTTCGAAATAATAACTTTGATGGCGGACTTGATTGTTTGTCCTTTAACAGAAGCTGGATGCAACTTGAATACTTAGATTTTTCGTCCAATTCCCTAACTGGTCCAATTCCATCCAATGTAAGCGGACTGCAAAACCTACAACTTCTCTTTTTGTCATCAAACCACTTGAATGGGACTATACCCTCCTGGATATTCTCCCTTCCTTCACTGAAAGTGTTAGACTTGAGCAATAACACTTTCAGTGGAAAAATTCAGAAGTTCAAGTCCAAAACATTAAGTATTATTACTCTTACAAAAAATCAGCTGGAAGGTCCAATACCAAATTCACTCCTAAACAAGCCAAGCCTAAGAATTCTTCTTCTTTCGCACAATAATATCAGTGGACAGATTGCTTCAGCTATCTGCAATCTGACAGCACTGAATGTGCTAAATTTGAGTTGTAATAATTTGGAGGGAACAATCCCACAATGTTTGGGTGAGATGAATGTTTGTAAATTGGATCTGAGCAACAACAGTCTTATTGGGACAATCAACACAAATTTTAGTATTGGAAACTATATCAGGGTCATTAGCTTGCATGGGAATAAGCTAACGGGGAAAGTCCCACCATCTTTAATCAATTGCAAGTACTTGACACTTCTTGATCTAGGCAACAATCAGTTGAATGACACATTTCCAAACTGGTTGGGAGACCTACCTGATTTGCAGATTTTAAGCTTGAGATCAAATAGGTTGCATGGTCCCATTAAATCTTCAGGGAATACAAACTTGTTTGCACAGCTTCAAGTTATGGATCTATCATCCAATCGATTTAGTGGGAATTTACCGACAAGTCTTTTGGGGAATTTGCAAGCCATGAAGAAAATTGATAAGAGTACAAGAACCCCACAGTATGTTTCTGATCACTTTGTTGGTTATTATGATTATTTGACGACAATTACAACAAAGGGACAGGATTATAATTATGTTCGAATTTTGGCTTCTAACATGATTATCGATCTCTCAGAGAACAGATTTGAAGGTCATATTCCAAACATTATTGGAGATCTTGTTGTACTTCGTACGTTGAACTTATCTCATAATGTCTTGGAAGGTCATATACCAGCATCATTGCAAAATTTATCTGTACTCGAATCATTGGATCTCTCATCTAACAAAATCAGCGGAGAAATTCCACAGCAGCTTGCATCCCTCACATTTCTTGAAGTTTTAAATCTCTCTCACAATCATCTTGTTGGATGCATCCCCAAAGGAAAACAATTTGATACGTTTGAGAACAGTTCATACCAAGGGAATGATGGGTTACGTGGATTGCCACTCTCAAAACATTGTGGCGGTGATGATAGGGTACCACAAGCGATAACTCCAGCTGAGCAAGATCAAGAAGAAGAAGAAGAAGAAAATTCACCTATGATCAGTTGGCAGGCGGTTCTCATGGGTTACGGTTGTGGACTAGTTACTGGACTGTCTGTAATATACATAATGTTGTCAACTCAACATCCAGCATGGTTTTCGAGGTTGGTTGTGCAATTGGAACACAGAATTACTACAAGAATGAAAAAGCACAAGAAAAGATATTAGTGTGGAGTAACGTCCAGGTATTCAACTTGATCTTTATCCTTCATTAGATTATTTTATATATATCGATGTGTTTTCTACCTACCTCATCCTTAAAGCTCTTAACTTTAATTCTTCTTTTTCGAAAATTGCAGGATTCAAGTCTACAGAGTTGCTGAGGATGCAGATAAAAGCCTTTATCTTTCCTAGTTTGTGTTGTTTCCATAAAGTGTTTGTTATCCTATGAAAAAAGATTTTGTTTTCATTTGTCTATGGCATGTAGATATGTACCATCACTAAAAACATTATATTTCACTCAACTGTTTCACATGACATCATAACACAAACATAGAGCACTCGACTTTAAGTTTAGAAACATAAAATTCTGTAGTTATACAGAGTTCAAAAATACTTTTTACAGACTCATCGAAAGATAAAAGAAACATCAGGAAACCATGGACCAAAGTTGCAGTCTTCTGACTTTAACTTTTTCCATTGAAGCAGCAACAAAATGCCCAACCGACGTATCATGAGAAAGAGTATGATATCAGAAATGGGAATCTTTCGGTCCATAACTCAGAAAATCTAGTATCCAACACAGCCTCATGGTCTTAGAAGGAGAATCTTCTGTTACTATCATCAATGAATTCAGCATTACACTCTATAGTATCCAACACGGCCTCATGGGCTGCTCATAGCATTGTGTCATTTTAAGTACCTAAAGATGAATTTGAGTGTAAATAAAATGAATTGGTTGATAATATAATATTTAGGGATCACGTACAACGCCCCAGGACAAGATCATAGTAAAGCATGTGACAGTCTGTCAGGATATTGTTCAACATACAATAACTTGAATAGCAACGACCACAATATCTAGGAAACAACCTTCGAAATCAGGGTTAATATCCTAGCTGAGATGATACTGGAAGAACTCTTCCCATCTAAGTCTCGGATGGTAAAGTTATCCAATATCTGTGTTGGTGGAAGGTACTGATTGAATTAATCGACCAGAACACAAGCTGACCTGGATATCACTGCTATACAGCAACAACTACCATCAGTCCCAAACAACAACTTGCATAGAGACCTGCAATAATGTTTAAAGCCTTAACTAAGATTAGACATGAACTCACAATTGAGTTATAGAATTGCTAGTGATCGAAATCCATATGGATTCGACACTTCATTTAGGAAGAAGTCAAGCAGAACCGCCTGCTATAGATGATGTTTATCATGATCAACTATTGTTCAGATAAATTAATTAACAAGCCGCTCCATAATTTCAAAGTTTTGGGGAAAAGAAAAGATTCAGAAAAGAAAGTAGAAAACAGAAAGAAATACCTCGCCAAACTAACTTTGGAACTGGTTTTGCTGTGCATTTTCACAAAAAAAGTGTCCTCTTTGATCTGTCAAGCTATGACTACAGCTTTCTTTAAGCAGTGCTTCAATCTCTGTGCAAAATCCATATGCAGGATCCTTTTAGCTGAATTTGGTGAGTCGAGATGCCATCACCAAGCTGCTGCAGTTATCAGCTCTATTAAACTAAACTGTGGGCTGGAACCTTGTGTATTCCAGCATCTAACATTGCTTTTCTCAAGGCAGCAGCATGATCCCACCTCTCTGCGCCAGCATAAATGCTTGAGAGTTGCACATAACGGCCAGAATGATTCGGTTGCGACTCAAGCAGTAGTTGTGATACTTCATTTCCCAATTCAATAGCTCCATGAAGTCTACAAGCACCCATCAGAGCCCCCAATACAGTGGCATCAGCTTCAAAAGGCATCTTCTTTATGAAGTCGTAAGCTTCCTGCAGTAGCCCTGCTCTCCCTAAGAGATCAACCACACAACCATAATGTTCCATCTTAGATACAACTCCAAATTCAGGTGAAATTGCTTCAAACAATTTAAAACCAAAATCAACGAGCTTGGCACGCGCACAAGCTGATAGAACAGCCACGAAGGTAATCTCATTTGGTTGCAGCCCCTTTGCCCTCATCCTATCATACATCATTAATGCCTGCTTTTCTCTTCCATTCAAAGCTAGGGAAGAAATCATAGCATTCCAAGCGCAAACCTGCTTACTAACCATTGCGTCAAGTATCTTTGAAGCATAAACCAAACAACCCATCTTTCCATAAAATGCGATCAATGTGGTCGTCGTGAAGACACTCAACTCCTCATTCTTTACCATGTTAGCATGTACTTGCCTACCTAGATATAATGCCACACAAACATCCAAAAATGTGCAAGAAGAAAAAATACGAACAAAAGTAGCCTCATTTGGTTTCAATAAACAACACTTCACATCCGCGTGTACCATCATTCTCTGGAAAAACTCAACAGCAACTTCAGAGCACCCGTTCTTCATGTACCCATGAATCATGCTAGTCCATGAATAAACATCTCTATAAGGCATGCGAGAAAACATCATGAACCCCAAACCCATATCCCCATTTTTTCCACAAGCTTCAAGCATCACATTTCTGTTTATTCGACTAATAAACAGAAATTGGAAATTTAATAATTAAGTAGTCATAAAATATATGCTAGGACATATATATTAGGAGAACTAATGATTAAAGAGTGCTAAAAGAAAGATATATTTTAAAAATTAAGAAATCCTAAAAATATGATAAGAGGAAAATATATGGTAAAGAGTTCTAAGAAGGGCTGGGCATAAAATATCAAAAACTGAATTACAGAATCGAGCTGAAATTTTTGGTATTTGGTATTCGGTATGATATTTGGAAGTAAAATTTTAGAATTATGATATTCAGTTTTGGGTTTGGTACGAGAAAAAAAGTTGGATTGTTGACTTGGAAGTCAAGATCTATGCACCAACCAACAAAATTATCCTAACCAATCAATTTCTTTTTGGAATTTTGACTTGAAATGTCTTTTCTCAAAGTCTATACACCAAATATTACGCTATTCTGATGGCCACCTTTTCTGATTTATCAAACTTTTTGAATTTTTGACTTGAAAGGTTTTTGCCCCAGTCTGTACACCATCTAAGAAAAATTTCAATTCATAATAAAATAACAATTTCTTACTTGACTTTATATTGTTAGATTACATAGTCTTCTACATAATATCACAACTTTTACTATTTTAATAAGGGAAAAGGGCTTCTCAACTTTGCGATTTAGAGCTCTCTCATTATAAAAGTGGCTCACATATACCCTTATCGTTACACAAATAGCCCAGATATACTCTTTTCGTCTAACGGAAGTGAAAAAATTAATTTTAAAATATGAAAAATAAAAGGAAAGAAGTATGAATGGAAATAGGGGAAAAAAAGTAAGAAGTGTCACAAAAATGTATAATTTGTGTTTGTATAAAGCGAGAGAGATTGAATATACAATACAAATGTTTTAACTCGATTCAACTGTATACGAATTCAAATTATATGTAGATATACAAATACAATACTTGATACATATACATTTATACAATTATTTTGACATATATACATATGTATAATTCGACATATATACATATACAGTTCACCTCTCTCCACTCTCTGCCATCTCTAACTCGCCTCTCTCCACTCTCTCCCAGTCTCGCTCACCAGATATACAAATACATATGTATATCAATTTCATTTATACATTATTTTGACAGATATACATATACAATTCGCCTCTCTCCACTCTCTGCCCTCTCTCGCTCGCCTCTCTCCTCTCTCTCCCAGTCTCGCTCGCCACCCTCCTCCTTATAACATGTAGCTATAAATTGTAATTATCAAACTATAGCTATGGAGCATAATTAAAATATTTTGAGTGGCTATATGTGAAAGTTCCCCTTAAGAATATGACTTATTAAATTAAATTATCAATAACACATTAACTGAACACAAATCGATTCTCTCTTCATTTATCCTAATTTCTGATTCTTCTACATAATATCATAACTTTTACTATTTAATAAGGAAAAAGGGCTTCTCAACTTTGCGATTTAGAGCTCTCTTATTATAAAAATGGCTCACATATAACCTTATCGTTACACAAATGGTCCACATATATTCTTTTGTCTAACGGAAGTGAAAAAATTAATTTTAAAATATGGAGAGTAAAAAGAAAGAAGTGCGAATGGAAATAGGAAAAAAAAAGTAAGAAAAAATTTAAGACTAACTGTTTTGCGATTATATTGTAATTTATTCTTTATATTTGCAAAAAAAAAAATGAGGCATCTATGATAAATTTTACAAAAGGATGAGTGATAAAGCAAATAGTGTCACAAAAAATTAAAGGAAAGAAGACATATCATGACTATAAAGATAAAGCATCACAATTTTCCATCAACAACTGTCCAAATTAGAAAGAGGTCAATAATGAAACTTAAGGCCACCACAAACTAACAAAATACCATATAATTTGTCTAATTTTTTTTTTAACAAATTTAGTATATTCTTGAGGTCTTAATAAATTTCTTATTAATTAATTTCAAGAACAATTATTTTTTTAACCTTTCATATTCCTTGAATGGGAAGAAGAAGAATCCCTACCACTATCAAATTTATTAATGAGATTTTAATAGCTCTTAAATAACCTCTATTAAAAAATTTCATGTAAAGTCTTTAGATGTCTTAAATTTTTATCATTTTAATTTGAGTTAGTAACTGATCTTGATAGAAAATAGAATGTTACATTTTGACTTTCTCCTTTACAAAATATTTTACTGAAAATTATTGAATTTATTTATTATTTTTCTTCTTTATTTGCTTTAAATATTCACCTCAATAACTCATATCTAATTATCTATTCAATTGCTACTCTTAATATGCATAACTCTCATGCTTTTAATATTCATAACCTCCAACTATTTAATTCAAAATTTTAAAGAATTTTGATTAGTTTGACTCAATAGTTAGACTTCTTTAGCTTAATTTTCTATGAATTTCTTATTATCGTAAGTTTGGATTTTTATTTGGGCTCAAATTAGCCATATGTGACTTTATTGCAAGTTTGCTAAACATTTAAAGTTAATATCTTTTAATCAACCAACAGTAATTTTAAACTTTTGTCAGTCGTTAGCAAACTTCCAACAAAGTCACAAATGGCTAAGTTGACCCCAAGTAAAAATACAGACTTCCAACAATAAAAAACTCATAAAAAACTAAATTAAAGAAGCTAAATAGAGAGAAAACACAAAAAATAAACAAAGGAAAAAAAATACACTATACACATTCTTCTTAAGACTTTAATCATAACAATATAAGATGAAAAAAAGATATACATAATTTTTCAAGTACTTGCCGTCGACACCTTCTCCCATAACCAATCAAAATTCAAGAGTTCTTCATCGAGTCAAACTAAACATGAATCATATAGCACAATAATGATATTAATTCTGTGAATTAATAAATTAATAGTAATATCAGGAAAAAGGAAAAAATTTATCAATCAAATTATTTGCCGAAATCCAACAGCGACGACATGCGAGGGGAGACCCTCTTCTCAACTCTTTAAGAGCTAAAAGGAGTGTTTCTATTTTAAAAAAACACAAAAAATCTCTTCTTCATCTCCATTTTTCAATTCACGTTACACCTCATCTTGTAAAGCAACCCAACAAATCTATGTAGAACATGCCATGTCTGGACTCCTGCACTAGTGGAAAATTGGCCTAACCAATTAAGTTGTGTGGTGGTCCTATACTTGGATAAACTATCTTCTTTTTTTTTTTTTTTTTTTGGTAATAGAAAAGGAAAAGTTGTGTGGTGTGTGTGGAGGAATGTTGAGAGAGCAAATTAAAGATATTTTTTTATGATATCTTTATCTATAATAAGGTACCAGACAAAATGCATGTATTTTTTATGAGTGATGGGACTTTGTGAATTGAATGCAAAAGGATAAAAACAGAAACAAATTCATTTATGGTTGTGTTATCAAATAACTACATGTACTCTAAATACTCATACATAAGTAGTAATTTCCATTTGAAGAGTACTTTTATGGAACTTTTTACTTGTGTAAATTTCATTTCAAGTAAAGTAAAAGAAGTCGATATGTGAATTAGGGGTGTACAAAAATCGAATCGACCAATAATCGAACCGAAAAAATGTTATTGGTTTATTGAGTTAACAGGTTTTTAACGATTTTGTAAATAAAAAAATCGGGTAATCGGTTCGGTTTTGGTTTTTTAATATTGGGTTATTGGGTAAACCAAACGGTAGTAATTTACCCCTACATAAATACTAAATATTTATCTCAGTACCTTACTGGTTACTTCCTTTGCCCTTTAACGTTCAACTCACACTTTACAGTGATTTTGAGTTCACAACTTCACATTATACAAAACGTCAAAACCTAAAGTAAGAACCCTATTCCTCTTAATTTCTCTTTGTGTTGCACTTGCATAGTTCTTTTCATGTTAGTTATTATTATTTATATTTTATAAGAGTTCGCTAAAGTTATATTATTGTCTTGTTGCGTCAAATTATTGGAGAAGTAAATTTGTTTTATAAGCATTTTCTTATTGGTTAAACCAAAAATCGAATCGTTAAGGACCAAAATCGATAAACCTAAAAAGGTCATACTTAAACATGTGTATCTTGAGGTGGAGAGAAAGCCAAGTAGAAATTTCTTCGTTTTTTGTTTTGTAATAGAAAGGGAAAGTTGTGGGGGGGTGGGGGCCTTCTGTTACTACTATCAATGAATTCAGCATTACAATAGTAGTCTCTTTCAACTCTTCAACCTCACAAGGCTTGAAGAGTAAAACAAGTTGATATCTGAATTTACTTGGAAAATTTAAAAATGGCCTTCATGCCAACAACGTGTTTCTTCCGTTTTCTTACCAACTTCTAATGCGAGATTTTGTTCATACACCCAACCGATATAAAAACAACTTTTGTGTGTGTGTGTGTGTGTGTGGAGGGTTGTTAAGAGAGCCAAAACAAAGACCTTTTTGTGACATCTTTGAGTTGGCTTGAGAATGTGAACTATTGATAGTTTCCAGCTTTCATTTGAATTATGGCACAACGGCTTGAGACAGTCTTTACATATTGTGTGACACATTGAATGTGAATATGTAATTGACTACTCTAAAATTGACTGAAAATGACTAGGTGATCTTCTTAGAATTGATTACTCCAATGAAACAACTAAATGTGCATAGTAAATTTATTTTCTTAGTTTGTGCTATATATACCTAATCAAACTTATTGAATATAGACACAGAGCAAACATTTCTTGATTTCTTCTCTATTTGCTTAGTGAAGATATGGGTTATGTAAAACTTGTATTTTTTATGCTATATACCTTTCTCTGTCAACTTGCTTTCTCCTCATCCTTACCTCATTTGTGCCCCAAAGATCAAGCTCTTGCTCTTCTACAATTCAAGCACATGTTTACCATTAATCCTAATGCTTCTGATTATTGTTACAACATAACAGACCAAGAGATTCAGTCATATCCAAGAACTCTTTCGTGGAACAAGAGCACAGATTGTTGCTCATGGAATGGAGTTCATTGTGACAAGACGACAGGACAAGTGATTGAGCTTGATCTCAGTTGCAGCGAACTTCAAGGCAAGTTTCATTCGAATAGTAGCCTTTTTCAACTCTTCAATCTCAAAAGGCTTGATTTGTCTTACAATAATTTCTCTGGATCGCTCATTTCACCTAAATTTGGTGAGTTTTCAAGTTTGACGCATCTCGATTTGTCGCATTCAAGTTTTACAGGTCTAATCCCTTCTGAAATATCTCACCTTTCTAAATTACACGTTCTTTGTATAGGTGATCAATATGAGCTTAGTCTTGCGCCTCACAATTTTGAACTGCTCCTTAAGAACTTGACACAATTAAGAGAGCTCAACCTTGCTTCTACGAACATCTCTTCCACCATTCCTCTAAATTTCTCTTCTTATTTAGCAACTCTACGGCTTCCACAAACACAATTACGTGGGGTCTTGCCCGAAAGAGTTTTCCACCTTTCCAACTTAGAATACCTTAATTTATCATTCAATCCCCAGCTCACTGTTAGGTTTCCCACAACCAAATGGAATAGCAGTGCATCGCTCATGAAGTTATACCTCTATGGTGTGAATATTAGTGGTAGGATACCTGAATCATTTAGCCATCTAACTTCACTTCATGGCTTGGACATGAGTAATTCTAATCTGTCAGGGCCAATTCCTAAACCTCTATGGAATCTCACCAACATAGAGGTTTTGTACCTTGTTGATAACCATCTTGTGGGACCAATTTCTCAATTCTTGAGATTTGGAAAGCTCAGACACTTAGCACTTCGAAATAATAACTTTGATGGCGGACTTGATTGTTTGTCCTTTAACAGAAGCTGGATGCAACTTGAATACTTAGATTTTTCGTCCAATTCCCTAACTGGTCCAATTCCATCCAATGTAAGCGGACTGCAAAACCTACAATCACTCTACTTGTCATCAAACCACTTGAATGGGACTATACCTTCCTGGATATTCTTCCTTCCTTCACTGAAAGTGTTAGACTTGAGCAATAACACTTTCAGTGGAAAAATTCAGAAGTTCAAGTCCAAAACATTAAGTATTATTACTCTTACAAAAAATCAGCTGGAAGGTCCAATACCAAATTCACTCCTAAACAAACCAAGCCTAAGAATTCTTCTTCTTTCGCACAATAATATCAGTGGACAGATTGCTTCAGCTATCTGCAATCTGACAGCACTGAATGTGCTAAATTTGAGTTGTAATAATTTGGAGGGAACAATCCCACAATGTTTGGGTGAGATGAATGTTTGTAAATTGGATTTGAGCCACAACAGTCTTAGTGGGACAATTAATACAACTTTTAGTAATGGAAACTATCTCAGGGTCATTAGCTTGTATGGGAATAAGCTAACGGGGAAAGTCCCACGATCTTTGATCAATTGCAAGAACTTAACACTTCTTGATCTAGGTAACAATCAGTTGAATGACACATTTCCAAACTGGTTGGGAGATCTACCTGATTTGCAGATTTTATGCTTGAGATCAAATAAGTTGCATGGTCCCATTGAATCTTCAGGGAATAGAAACTTATTTGCGCAGCTTCAAATTATGGATCTATCATCCAATGGATTTAGTGGGAATTTACCAACAAGTCTTTTGGGAAATTTGCAAGCCATGAAGATAATTGATGAGAGAACAAGAACCCCACAGTATGTTTCTGATCAATATGTAGTTTATTATTCTTATGTGATGACAACTACAACAAAGGGACATGATTACAATTCTGTTCCAATTTTGGCTTCTAACGTAATTATCGATCTCTCAAAGAACAGATTTGAAGGTCATATTCCAAACATTATTGGAGATCTTGTTGGACTTCGTACGTTGAACTTATCTCATAATGTCTTAGAAGGTCATATACCAGCATCATTTCAAAATTTATCTGTACTCGAATCATTGGATCTCTCATCTAACAAAATCAGCAGAGAAATTCCACAGCAGCTTGCATCGCTCACATTTCTTGAAGTCTTAAATCTCTCTCACAATCATCTTGTTGGATGCATCCCCAAAGGAAAACAATTTGATACGTTTGAGAACAGTTCATACCAAGGAAATGATGGATTACGAGGATTTCCACCCTCAAGAGATTGCGGCAGTGATGAGAGGGTACCACAAGCGAAAACTCCAGCTGAGCTAGATCAAGAAGAAGAAGAAGATTCACCAATGATCAGTTGGCAGGGGGTTCTCATGGGTTACGGTTGTGGTCTAGTTATTGGACTGTCCATAATATACATAATGTTGTCAACTCAATATCCAGCATGGTTGTCTAGGATGGTTGTAAAATTGGAACACAAAATTATTACGAGAATGAAAAAGCACAAAAAAAGATATTAGTGTGTAGCGACCTCCAGGTATTCAACTTGATCTTTATCCTTCAAAAGATTAATTTTTATATATATCGATGTATTTTCTACCTACTTCATCATCAAAGCTCTTAACTTTAATTTTGAAAACTGCAGGATTCAAGCCTACCGAGTCCCTAGGGATGCAGATAAAAGTCTTTATTTTTCATAGTTTGTGGTGCCTCCATAGATTGTTTGTTATCCTATGAATAAAGATATGACTTTTCTTCCTTTGAGACTCAACCAGATTTTGTTTTCATTTGTCTATGGCCAGTAGAAATAAATTCGACTAACAAACAGAAATCGGACACAAACTTGAATCTTCAGATCATTATCAGGAAATCATGGACCAAAGTTGCAGTCTTCAAACTTAAAATTTTACCATTGAAGCAGCAGCAAAATGCCCAACTGACGTATCATGAGAAAGAGACTGATCTCAGAAATGGGAATTTTTCGGTCCATAACTCAGAAAATCTAGTATCCAACACGGCCTCATGGTCTCAGAAGGAGAATCTTCTGTTATTATCATCAATGAATTCAGCATTACACGCTATAGTATCCAACACGGCCTCATGGGCTGCTCATAGAATTGTGCCATTTAAGTATCTAAAGATGAATTTGAGTGTAAATAAGATGAATTGGTAAAGTTCTACTGGTTGATAATATAATGTTTAGGGATCACGTACAACGCCCAAGGACAAGATCATAGTAAAACATAAGACAATCTGTCAGGATATTGTTCAACATACAATAACTTGAATAGCAATGACGACCACAACGGGATTGGTCTAGCAGTTGAAAAATTGGAGAAACAACCTTAGAAACCAAGGTTAGAATCCTAGCAGAACACAAGCTGACCAATGTTGGTGGTTGAGTTACCCACTATCTGTGTTGGTGGGAGGTAGACGGTACCGATTGAATTAATCAAGTATTACTGCTACACAACAGCAACTACGCATCAGCCCCAAACAACAACTTGCATAGATACCTGCAATAATGTTAAAAGCCTTAACTAAGATTAGACATGAACACACAATTAAGTGATAGAATTGCTAGTATCCAAATCCATATGGATTTGACACTTCATTTAGGTAGAAGTCAAGCAGAACCGCTTGCCTATAGGTGATGTTTATCATGATCAACTTTTGTTGAGAAAAATTAATTAGCAAACCGCTCCATAATTTCAAAGTTTCGGGGCAAAGATTAAGATTCAGAAAAAGAAAAGTAGAAAACAAGAAGAAATACCTCGCCAAACAGACTTTGGAACCAGGTTTGCTGTGCATTTTCACAAAAAAATGTATCCTCCCTTGATCTGTCAAGCTATGATTTAGCTGATTTTGATGAGTCGAGATTCCATCAACAAGCTGCTGCAGCTATCAGCTCCACTTATCGGAACCTTGTATATTCCAGCATCTAACATTGCTTTTCTCAAGGCAGCAGGATGATCCCACCTCTCTGCACCAGAATAAATGCTTGAGAATTGCACATAACGCCCTAAATGATTCGGTTACGACTCAAGCAATAGTTGTGCTACTTCATTTCCCAACTCAATAGCTCCATGAAGTCTACAAGCACCCATCAGAGCCCCCAAGACAGTGGCATCAGCTTCAAAAGGCATCTTCTTTATGAAGTCCCACGCCTCCTGTAGTAGCCCAGCTCTTGCTAAGAGATCAACCACACAACCATAATGTCCCATCTTAGCTACAAGTCCAAATTCATGTGACATTGCTTCAAACAATTTTAAACCGAAATCGACAAGCTTGGCACGTGCACAAGCTGATAGAACAGCCACAAAGGTAATCTCATTTGGTTGCAGCCCCTTTGCCCTCATCTTCTCATACATCATTAACGCCTGCTTCTCTCTTCCATTCAAAGCTAGGGAAGAAATCATACCATTCCAAGAGCAAACCTGCTTGCTAACCATTGCGTCAAATATCTTTGAAGCATAAACCAAACAACCCATCTTGTTTCTATTAATATATGGGACTCCCTTCCTTCACTGAAAGTGTTAGACTTGAGCAATAACACTTTCAGTGGAAAAATTCAGAAGTTCAAGTCCAAAACATTAAGTATTGTTACTCTTAAAAAAAATCAGCTGGAAGGTCCAATACCAAATTCACTCCTAAACAAGCCAAGCCTAAGAATTCTTCTTCTTTCGCACAGTAATATAAGTGGACAGATTGCTTCAGCTATCTGCAATCTGACAGCACTGAATGTGCTAAATTTGAGTTGTAATAATTTGGAGGGAACAATCCCACAATGTTTGGGTGAGATGAATGTTTGTAAATTGGATTTGAGCAACAACAGTCTTAGTGGGACAATTAATACAACTTTTAGTAATGGAAACTATCTCAGGGTCATTAGCTTGCATGTGAATAAGCTAACGGGGAAAGTCCCACGATCTTTGATCAATTGCAAGTACTTAACACTTCTTGATCTAGGTAACAATCAGTTGAATGACACATTTCCAAACTGGTTGGGAGACCTACCTGATTTGCAGATTTTAAGCTTGAGATCAAATAAGTTGCATGGTCCCATTAAATCTTCAGGGAATAGAAACTTGTTTGCGCAGCTTCAAATTATGGATCTATCATCCAATGGATTTAGTGGGAATTTACCAACAAGTTTTTTGGGGAATTTGCAAGCCATGAAAATTGTTGAGAATATAATTAAATAATAAAAGTGTGCTCTCTCTAACAGCTTAAGCTTTTAGATGAGATGGTTACACACTTCAACATGGTACCAGAGCAGGCAGAGGTCATGAGATCGAATCTCACCGCCACCCAAAATTAAAAAGAATTTCCACGTGCTTGGCCCATGAAAAAAGAATCAGGCACGCACGTGAGAGGGCGTGTTGAGAATATAATTAAATAATAAAAGTGTGCTCTCTCTAACAGCTTAATCTTTTATATGAGAAGGTTACGCACTTCAACAAAGATAATTGATGAGAATACAAGAACCCCACAGTATGTTTCTGATCAATATGTTGTTTATTATTCTTATGTGATGACAACTACAACAAAGGGACATGATTACAATTTTGTTCCAATTTTGGCTTCTAACATGATTATCGATCTCTCAAAGAACAGATTTGAAGGTCATATTCCAAACATTATTGGAGATCTTGTTGGACTTTGTATGTTGAACTTATCTCATAATGTCTTGGAAGGTCATATACCAGCATCATTGCAAAATTTATCTGTACTAGAATCATTGGATCTCTCATCTAACAAAATCAGCGGAGAAATTCCATAGCAGCTTGCATCCCTCACATTTCTTGCAGTCTTAAATCTCTATCACAATCATCTTATTGGATGCATCCCTAAAGGAAAACAATTTGTTCGTTTGAGAACAGTTCATACAAAGGGAATGATGGATTACGGGGATTTACACCCTCAAGAGATTGTGGCAGTGAAGATTCACCAATGATCAGTTGGCAGGCAGTTATCATGGGTTACGGTTGTGGACTTGTTATTGGACTGTCTGTAATATACATAATGTGGTCAACTCAATATCCAGTATGGTTTTCGAGGATGGATTTAAAATTGGAATACAGAATTACTTAGAGAATGAAAAAGCACAAGAAAAGATATCAGCTAGTGTGTAACGACCTCCAGGTTTTCAACTTGATATTTATCCTTTAGAAGATTACTTCTTATATATCGATGTATTTGCTACCTCCTTCATCCTTAAAGCTCTTAACTTTAATTCTTTATTTTTGAAAATTGCAGGATTCATGTCTACAGAGTTGCTGAGGATGCAGATAAAATCCTTTATCTTTCCTAGTTTGTGATGTTTCCATAAAGTGTTTGTTATCCTATGAATAAAGACATGACTTTTCTTCCTTTGAGACTCAACCAGATTTTGTTTCATTTGTCTATGGCATGTAGATATAAATTCGACTGATAAACAGAAATCGGACAAAAACTTGAATCTTTAGATTATTCAATCGGATGATATGTGCCATCACTAAAAACATTGTATTTCACTCAACTCTGTCACATGACATCATAACAAAAACATAGAGCACTCGACTTTATGTTCAGAAACATAAAATTCTGTAGTTACAGAGTTCGAAAATACTTTTTACAGACTAATCGAAAGATCAAAGAAAACATCAGGAAACCATGGACCAAAGTTGCGGTCTTCAAACTTTAAATTTTATCACAGAAGCAGCAGCAAAATGCCCAACCGACGTATCATGAGAAAGAGACTATGATCTCAGAAAAGGGGAGTTTTTCGGTCCATAACTCAGAAAATCTAGTATCCAACACGGCCTCATGGTCTCAGAAGGAGAATCTTCTGTTATTATCATCAATGAATTCAGCATTACACGCTATAGAATCCAACACGGTCTCATGGGCTGCTCATAGAATTGTGCCATTTAAGTATCTAAAGTTGAATTTGAGTGTAAATAAGATGAATTGGTAAAGTTCTACTGGTTGATAATATAATGTTTAGGGATCACGTACAACGCCCAAGGACAAGATCATAGTAAAGCATGTGACAATCTGTCAGGATATTGTTCAACATACAATAACTTGAATAGCAATGACGACCACAACGGGGTTGGTCTAGCAGTTGAAAAATTGGAGAAACAACCTTAGAAACCAAGGTTAGAATCCTAGCAGAACACAAGCTGACCTGTGTTGGTGGTTGAGTTACCCACTATCTGTGTTGGTGGGAGGTAGACGGTACCGATTGAATTAATCAAGTATTACTGCTACACAACAGCAACTACGCATCAGCCCCAAACAACAACTTGCATAGAGCCCTGCAATAATGTTTAAAGCCTTAACTAAGATTAGACATGAACACACAATTAAGTGATAGAATTGCTAGTGATCCAAATCCATATGGATTTGACACTTCATTTAGGTAGAAGTTAAGCAGAACCGCTTGCCTATAGGTGATGTTTATTGTGATCAACTATTGTTCAGATTAATTAATTAGCAAAGCGCACCATAATTTAAAAGTTTGAGGCAAAGATTAAGATTCAGAAAAAGAAAAGTAGAAAACAAAAAGAAATACCTAGCCAAACAGACTTTGAAACCAGGTTTCTTTAATGTATCCTCCTTGATCCGAAGCAGTGCTTCAATCTCTGTGCAAAATCCATATGCAGGATCCTTTTAGCTGAATTTGGTGAGTCGAGATGCCATCACCAAGCTGCTGCAGTTATCAGGTCTACTAAACTAAACTGTGGGCTGGAACCTTGTGTATTCCAGCCTCTAACATTGCTTTTCTCAAGGCAGCAGCATGATCCCACCTCTCTGCGCCAGCATAAATGCTTGAGAGTTGCACATAACGGCCAGAATGATTCGGTTGCGACTCAAGCAGCAGTTGTGATACTTCATTTCCCAATTCAATAGCTCCATGAAGTCTACAAGCACCCATCAGAGCCCCCAATACAGTGGCATCAGCTTCAAAAGGCATCTTCTTTATGAAGTCGTAAGCTTCCTGCAGTAGCCCTGCTCTCCCTAAGAGATCAACCACACAACCATAATGTTCCATCTTAGCTACAAGTCCAAATTCATGTGACATTGCTTCAAACAATTTAAAACCGAAATCAACAAGCTTGGCACGCGCACAAGCTGATAGAACAGCTACGAAGGTAATCTCATTTGGCTGCAGCCCCTTTGCCCTCATCTTCTCATACATCATTAATGCCTGCTTCTCTCTTCCATTCAAAGCTAGGGAAGAAATCATAGCATTCCAAGCGCAAACCTGCTTGTTAACCATTGCATCAAATATCTTTGAAGCATAAACCAAACAACCCAACTTTCCATAAAGCGCGATCAATGCAGTCGTCGTGAAGACACTCAACTCCTCATTCTTTACCATGTAAGCATGTACTTGCCTCCCAAGATATAATGCCACACCAACATCCAAAAACGTGCAAGAAGAAAGAATACTAACAAAAGTCGCCTCATTTGGCTTCAATAAACCATGCTTCACATCCTCGTGTAGCATCATTCTCTGGAAAAACTTAACAGCAACTTCAGAGCACCCGTTCTTCATGTACCCATGAATCATACTAGTCCATGAATAAACATCTCTATAAGACATCCGAGAAAACATCAAGAACCCCAAACCCATATCCCCATTTTTCCCACAAGCATCAAGCATTGCATTATACGAGACAACACACGGTTCGGGAATTTCGTCAAACACCTTGCGTGCACTCCCGAGTTCACCCGCGTGCGAATACAGCCCAATGAAAGATGTACACACATACGGGTCACCCAAGACCCCTCTTCTCAAGACTTGACAGTGAAGGTTCTTGCCTATAAATGAAGCCAAACGGGGCGGGAAAGACGAGGATGCTTTGCTAAGGGAAGGGAAAGTATGGCTATTCGGCTGAGCTTGATGAAAAAGCATGTGGGTGAAAAGGATGAGAGCTGTTTGAGGCTGAGAAATGTTGAGGTAAGCCCTGATGAGAGTGTTGTAAAGAAGTGTGTTGATCCATTGAGAGGTAAGGAGGAGACGGCCACTCGTTGTGAGCAGCGAATGTATTTGTTTGATTTGGTTTGAGTGTTTGATAAAATGCTGCAGAAGTTGAAGCATATGTTCAGGTTTTTTTGGCTTTGGCATTCCAACATTGTCAGCACCTAAGATCATGGGGAAGTAATTTATAAGCAGTCATAGACATTTTTCACTGTCCCACGCAGTGGTGGAGTTTATTAAAATATAAGAAAATAAACACAAAGAAACCAAGGGAATTCAATATCTATTAAATATACAACAACAAGAAGATACCCAATGAAATCCCACAAGTGGAGTCTGGAGAGGGTAGAGTGTACACAAACCTTACCACTACCTTGTGGAGGTAGAAAAGTTGTTTCCGGAAGACCCTCGACTCGAGTATAGCAATCAGAGTAAGTATGAAAAGGAAAAATGACAGAGAAGATAGTATAGCAACTACTACGAAAATAGTAACAACAACAAAATAATTCAATAATCGAAACATCTTAAAAATAGATGGTGGTAGAAAGCAAAAGCAAGTCTCTACAAGAATAACGCTACTACTACGACAGACACCACTAAGCCAAAACCCTTTGGAAAGTAAGAGAACACTCCACTACCTATTAAACTTCTCCCCTAATCTGCGACCTCCACACCCTTATCTAAGGTCATGCCCTCAGCAAGCTGGAGCTGAGGACATAAAAAAACAATTTTATGCAGATTCTTTTGGTTTGACTTACCTATTAGAATTTTCATTTGATCATTACTTGTTACACTATCAATTAACATATGCTCTAGTCTCTAAGAAGGCCTTTACTAAAATCTTGTTGTTGACTTATTGAAACCTTTACCATTGAGCTAACTGTCTTAGAAAATGGCTGTAGATTATTTGTTATACATCAATTTCTATTCGACCTCTTTTATCCTTGAAGCTCTTAACTTTAATTCTTGACTTTTGAAAATTGCAGGTTTCGAGTCTAAGTAGTTGCCGGAATGCAAATATAAGCGCTTTTACTTTCATAGTTATTGATGTTTCATGAACTGATTATTACCCTATAAATAAAGACATGAGCTTTCTTCCTTTGCAACTGAACCGGATTAGTTTTCGTCTGTCTATAGTATGTAGAACTAAATTCAGCATCATTATTATTAGTTAACTATCTCCACCTATTCCTTCCCATATTAGTGGACTATATAACCTACCATTTCTCTTATTGTCATCAAACTATTTGAACAGGACAAAATGTTCCATCCTGGTTATCCTCCCTTCTTCGGTTTTGAGGAAAAACCATCAATTTCATTGGCGAAATTGAGGAACTCAAGTCCAAAACATAATCTTGGACTGATTTAGGGTGCAAAAATCAATTCCTAAGAATTTCATCAAATGCAATAAGGGTCAAAACATCTTTTGACCCAAGAATCTATCGGAAACAATCTCTCTATCCCCAACAAATATAGGGGCAAGTTTTGCGCACATCCTACCCTCCCAAGACTCCACTTGTGAAACTACACTGAGTATATATTAGTTGTTCTTAATACAAAAGGGTCAAAACAGAAACCCCCACCAAAGCAAAACAAACTTTTTCCCACAAAAACTACCAAATGAATCAAAAAGGAGCTTTGAGTACAAAGATTCAACCTTTTCTCACTTCCAAATCCAATACTTCAAAAACATCTCATTATACTATCAAAAAAGAACATACAGTTGGCTCATCTGTAAGTAAAGAATGAAGCAAAGGAGAAAAAAAATATACCTTTCAGCTGTAAATCCTTGAATTTTAGCCAAATGGGGTTTCTCTACTATGCTTTTGAAACTTCAAAAAAAAAAAAAATTTAAAATTTTAAAAATTATTTTTAACAAAAAAACCCTTTTTGCTCCGCTGATTTCACTGATGAATTAGGGCTCCATTATTCTCTCGGGTTATGGGTAAAATTTGTTTATAATGTAATTTAAATGCTGAATTGGTCCCTAACCTTTTCTTTATGTGAAGTTTGATCCCTTTAATATCTAGAAGTACAACTTTTAATTGAAGAGATTTAAGAGAAGCTATTTTAAAAGTGTATATTTAATTATATACTTCCTTCGTCGCAAAATATTTGTCATGTTTTGCTTTTCAAAAGCTGATTTAACTAATATTCGAAGCTGAATTAGATTAAATTATTTTAATATTTTATAATTAAAATTTAAGTATTTGAAAACTGCACTTTAAGTACTATAAGAAGTAATAAATTTCATATCAATATGATGAAAAATTATATTTTAAAAGATTGGTTAGAATTTATGTAGTTTAACTCTCGGAAAAGAAAATGTGACAAGTAATTTGACGGATGGAAAACATTGATTTCAATGTCTATGAATCGAAAATTGTATAAAAATATGAGATGGGTAATATTCTTATTCTTATCCCAAACATTTTTATGGAATAGGGGTAAAATTCAGAAATACCTCCTTGTATTACACGCATAATTTGAAATTTCATGATAGTAATTATTTTTTTAAGACGTGCATAGAAATTAGAATATGCTAGTAATCACTATTTCTTCCGGAATAGGAGATAGATTATTGCTCGATGGAGTTTACTATGATGAAACAATATGATAAGTGAACGATGTTCTTACTTTAAACTAATTTCAAGGAAATTTACACTCACGGATCATTCAAAAAGTATCTATAACAGGTAAAAATGATCTAATTTACACAGAAAAAATTCTTATAATGATAGTATATATAACTTAAACTTGATAAATAATACACAATAGTCCAAATTAATTATTTTAAGGTAAAGATTAGTCCACGTAGTATACAAATTGTGCAATAATTCATTCAACAAATTAAATGCATGGATCTTAGATTATTATTATAATTATTACAACTAAATAGTATATCCGTACGAGCTCAAAGTACAAGTTTAAATTTAAAGTATAATATTAATTAATTGTTTAAAATAGATGTGCCAGCTCTAATTAACAAGGCTAATCATATATTATAATTAAGCAAATCTTTTTATTCAATGAAAGTGCTTACATTATGATTTTGTCTTGTGGTTGTTGTGTCTGCTCAACTAATTAATGCCACATGTAAGAATTTGAACTTCAAAAAATTAATTAATCTTACTTGAAAATTTAACAAATTTAATCAAAGTAATAAGAGTAGAGAAAGTGTGTTGTTTGTGGAATTCGGAATAGCAAAAATAGGTTTGTGTTCTGATTTCAAAAATTATAATGAATTTTTTTTATATTTAAAATAGATAGTAATGTTATAATATTAATTGGAATAAGTGATATGAAAACTACAAAAGTTAGAATAATTGTAAAAAAAAATGACTTAAGTATGTATTTCTATAATTCTCTTTTCATCCGATGTCTGATATCCATATTGAAGTCCGATTAAATTCATATTCGAGTCGAAAATCTCACGTTTGAAGTAAAACACTCCAGAACAAAGATAACTTCATACTCTAAGCTCGAATTGAAAATCTATTATTCATATTAGGGTCGATAAAATTCAGATTCATACCAAAAAGTTAAGTTTTACAAGTTATATTTTAACTGTCAAAAATGACAAGTTACACGAAATTTTCCCAATAAACTCATAAGATATTAGGATTAAGTTAATATCAAAATCTTCCATAGATCTTTTAAACAATAATTTAAGAAGAATTATCCATAATTGAATAAACTTCCTAGATATGAAATCTTCACATTTAAGATCACAAATCTTTCAATTAACACTTAAACCAATTGTTGAACTCCAAGTATTCTAATGAGCTGGAAGTAGATAGCAAAACTTAGGCTTTATACTCTTAATGTTCTTTTTATCTCAAATAAAACAAAAAAAAACCATTAAAGGGAAAGTTCAAAAAAGAAAAAAAAAACATGATGCCCTTTACAAATGGTACAACAATTATTTAAACCACTAATGTGTTGGACCAATAAGCAATCCCTCCACCAATAACCATCGTGGTGAAGTGATAAGTACTCATTTATCATTAATCATATGTCTTCAGTTCGAACACTGGATATGAAGTCGCCTTTGCTGAGTAATTTGCCTATCAATGTGAACTTCTCGGCGCGAATCTAAATTTAGCCGGACTCTAGTACTCATTTATCATTAATCAGATGTCTCGGGTTCGAGCACTGGGTATGAAGTTGCCTTTGTTAGAGAGTAATTTACCTATCAATATGAACTTCTCGGTGTGAATCTGAATTTAATCAGACTCTAATACAGATATCGAATAGAAGTGGAAACCAAAAAAACTTACATGATATAGCTCATGTTGCAAGTTTTAAATGGGTATATAGCATGATATATAAGTGCAGCCTTTAGGAAAATAGAATAAGCATTTACTTGTCAATATTCCCTAATTATTGACAAGTTCATGAACTTATCCAACAAACATTAAGGTCTATAATTGAAGATTTTGCAGAAAAAAAAGATGGACTTTGTTTTTTTCTTCTCCAGTTTTTGTCTGTACTTTTAACAATCCCATGTTTTGAATCTCATAGACAGTAACAATTGGCTTTTGAAATAATGCAATTCCTCATCCAACATATGACCATCATATTGTCTTTACATATGTTATATTAGGTTCCACTTCTTCTCATGTCTGAAGGATGATTTCTTGTGTCGGAGCAGCTTGCGTGCATCTAAATTATTCATCTGATATTTGCTATCTCACCAGCATAGGTATCGAGTAACTCTGCCCCCTAATGCTTAGATAGATGGTGAGCAATCATCTACTCTCATCGTTCAGTTTGACTGCGCATGAAGTTTAAGAAAAACGTCTGCATTTTGTTGGCTTAAACTAAAGATATGTATAATGTACGAACATATGATCCTTTGAATCTTGATCTAGGTCAAGTACATGTGCTTACATATTTTTTAAAATATTGGGATTTCATTAATAGTTTTTTCACTTCCAAGAAGTTGTAAGCACATCATAATGATTGAGTATTAAAGAAATTAATCACTAGTTTTAACAAGTAGTTATGCTAATGACCTGTGATTCAGTCTTACCAAAACTGCCTCTATTATTTGCTAACAACAGATTGTCAGAAAGCAATAATGTTTATTAAACTTGACTTTGTTAAAGAGGCATGTTTTATGTCAGTTTATCATGTCAACAGTACCTAATCTTAACATAAACTAGGAAATTAACTAAACCAAACAACCCCTAGTGTTTTGGTTCAATGTCCAAGGTAGTACAACACAGGATGTGTGATAAGAGAAGCTTATGTTGCTCGAACTCTTCAAAAATGTTGATGGTCGTGTGTCTGATCCTCCAAAAGTAGTATATTTTTCGAGGATTTGATACAGCTACAGCAACATTCTTGGAAAGTACGAGCAACACAGAGAGCAGCACATCAGGGGCTCGAATCTTACTGGAAAACCAGGTCTTAAATGGAAAAAGGTAGAGGAACGGACACATTATCCACATAGTTTCTGAGTTGTAATCAACGACTTTCCGGTTATCAAGAACAATGCAAACTAACTATTGAACAAGGGAACTTTGTTCAAAACTAACTTTTTCACTCAAAAGTTTATAGTCTCCAAAGACTATCCACAAGTGAGATAACACCTAAAGTGCTGAACTCAGATTTTAACTTGTTTTAATTTACTCATGGCTAAATATTTACCATGTGTTCTAAGGACTTGCTCGGACTCTTCAAAAGTGCAACTGAGTTTGTGTTAGATCCTCCAAAAGTAGTGCATTTTTGGAGGATCCGACACCTATGCAGCATCATTTTTAGAGAATCCGAGCAACATAAGTGGGAGCTCAGCCCTTTGTGACTGTCAGAGTACAACAATAAATCAACTTCTCAAGAAAAAAAATTGAGCTAGAATACCATATATAAAGAATGAATGATTTCCTTTCTTTTTTCTGTTTCTCATTTCTTTCTTTTCCAGTTACAAATAAGTATTGGAACTTAAAATTTTACAATTTGCACATTGCAATCTACCACTAGGATGAACAAAACTTGTGTACATTTGAATAGGAAAAAAAAAAACTATGGAAGAATTCTTATGAAAAGAATAAAGGAAAGAATCCCTATGTCATTTTGTCTATTCACAGTGAAAGAACAGACTACTGAAAGAAAAAAAAACTAATCCTAGTTCAAATGAATATAAAGTTAGGATCCTTTATGTGGTGGAGAGGAATATTTGCTATTGAGGCAAGATAAAGTTTTGTTCCCCATGGGAGAAAGGGAACAGGAAACCTGCATTACACGGCTCACGCTCGTTGGAGTTGATGCCCTTGAAGGGAAGTTCATTTTGAGACGGCCAGCACTTCTTGGGGACAAGCTCACTTGTTCTAAAGCATGAGATTGCAGCTGTGAGGGGTAATCCCTCAAGCATCCAATACGAGGTCCAGCTCCTGTGCTCCATCTGCAAGACAGTTGCTTTCCCAACTGATACGATTTAAGATCCTTGTGTGAATTTATCCTTTGGATGATAGATTCGGCTGGAATTATCTCTTCTTCACTTTCATCAAGTTCTTCAACAGAAGAGCTGTGTTGTAAATCCATTTGATCTTGTTCGGGAGCAAACAATTCTCTTGCTGTTTTGTATCCGTCTGTTGGTGATTCTAAGTTGGAAATAGATTTAGCAGCTTCACTTTCATTCTTTAATTTCTCTAAGAAACCATCATTCCGGGGAATTTGAAGATTAGGCAATTTCATACTGAAGTTATGAGATGGTTTTGAATCGGAAAGCTGTATATCAGCAGCTTGCTCTTGCACTTTTAAGTCTCTTTTCTCTGAAGTTGACTCTTCTAGATCATTCTCTTCTGTCTCCAAACCATCTTTTTGTAAGTCGTCCTCAGAAGAGTCGCCTCTGAGGAAAACGCCACTCTTCTTGCCAATTGATTCTTCCTCGTCTTCATCAGAATCAAGCTTAACATCATGGAGGTCGACATTGCTCTCAGTCATGAATGAAATGAAGTCCTGGAAGTTTTCTGGGGTAGGTCGGTAATGTCCACTATGAGGCCAGACAGCCTGTAGAATTCAGGTAACAAATGCAAAAAGAGTTAGATTGAAATCACAAATAAGCTGCCAATATGAGTTGAATCAGAAGTGTGAAAATGACTCGAAGATATATTAACATACCTTCAATACTCCTCGTTCGGCAACTATTCTCCCAGCAGCTAATGTAGCTCCTCCAGCCAAGAAACTAGAGTGCTGAAATGTGCCTTTAGTTTTCTTGCCAACGTATAAGGTTTTCGAGGTGCTGAGGACAAAAATCCACTTAGTGCCTTTTGGTTCATCAGTCGTGTCAAGGAGCTTCCCGGTTTCCTTGAAGAAGAGTTTCCCATCTTCCACCTCAACTTCATAAGCTTTTCTTTCCATCTGTAGTAAAAAAAGAAAGAAACTGATAAGTAAACTTTTCAAATTCCCACAAGTGCAACTAGCAAAGATACTAATGGACTGATAAATGGAGTAGAGACTTACCGGACCGAGGTACTTAATGCACTGCTGCTGAAGTTTCCATCGAGGGCATTTATCAACAATATTCACTTCTTTTCCTTCTCCAATATCCAACCTGATTCAGAGAAACATAATTAGCAAACACGAAACTTTCATGTTGTATTATCGTTAAAACTCGATCATTCATTATCTAGACATTTACCAGTAGAAGAAGGGTTCTTTGCTTTGAGAATGCAACCATTGGACATAATAGAAATGCAAGTTGTGTCCATACCGATGTCGTGGGTCGATCTGTTACACAAAAAAGCCTTTTCCATATTAGCAAAATTGAAATTTGGCGTAAAACACAAGTTCAGTATACCACTAAAAAGATCTACTTACAGCTTCAAGCCAGTGCTGTAGAGCTAGTTTTTGGGCTTTGCCATTCTTAGATAAGCCTTTGCCAACCTGCATGAAGAAGAAAAAGATTAGCAAAAATCTTAAAGTAAATTCTAAATCTTTGAAATAACTTTCATCAGCATTTACGAAATGATCCAAAATTTACCTTGGCTGCTCTAGTTCTTGCCCTCGACCAACGAGAAACTGCTGTCTCATGTTTATCAAGATCAAAAAATGAAATAGAACTATGCTTGAGTTCAGCAAAATCTAATAGCTTCCACCTGAAATTTTTCGAAAAATACATGTCAGGAACATTCAAATCAATAGAGTTTATCGATAGGATGTTTTTTCGGCATAGAAAACGTACCAGCTTTGCTCTATAAGTACTGCACAGTCTGCTAATTTTCTTCTAGTCCTAAAACTCTTGTAAACTTTCTGCAACTTTAAAGCTGCCTCATGTTTGGGGCTGCTAGTATATGCTAGAGGAGATTTTTGAGACTCTCCATCCATGCTTCCTAACCTACGAAACTCGCTAAACTCAGGCTTCTCTTCTGATGAAGTTTTCTTGAACTCCATTGCACTTCCCATTGTCCTAAAGCTGACGGTTTTTTCCATTGACATCCTTCCGGAGCCATCTGATTGCAATATTGTTGGTTCTGTGTCATGGCTCTTGAAGCTAACTGACCGTAGAGGCGTCTTCTGCTCATCATGTCTGAAATCAATAGATTTCACAATGACAGAATCAAGGTCAATTTCCGAATCACTATGAGAGGCAAGTGGTCTCGAAAAGGATAACCCCATGCGATTTCAAAATCGAATCTTGAATAGCTTATTGAGACCTTAAAATCCTGTCAATAGTAACATATACTTAGAGTTGATTCATTCAAATTATCACAATCAAAATGCCAAATGGAAGCACATCAACAAGTAAAACTTTTGTACATCACATTATGAGCTGTACTATAAAGTATAAACTAATATTACCATTTAATCTCCAAATGTAGACAATCAATAAGTATCATTTGTAAAAACCAACTTTTTGCAAATTTTGAGCAAGAAGATATTTTTCAAGGAAAATCTATAATCACTTCAAATTTTTCATTTTTATATTTGAACAAGTCAAGCAAGAAGATACAGATTCTCAAAAAACAGAAAAACATTTCCAAGGGAGAATGAATACTATAAAGCTATTAAAGTATGAAACAAGGGCATAAAACTTTAAAATCCATTGGGCAAAAACTCAAAATCTGAATCTATTGGCAGTTTCTAGTTTACTCAGCTCAATCTCTAAAATTCTCAAGAAACACATTCAAAGGGGGAAAAACAGAAAAGAATCCACATTTGGTAGATCATAAGAAAAAGAAGCAACACCACAAAAACAAAAAACAAAAAAGACCAATTTTACAAGATTCTTGAAAACCCAAGTTGCAAAAAACACAAAAAAAAAAACATGAAGAGAACAAAAAAGATTCAAACTTTCTTTTTTGTTTTCCCACCCAGTGTCTATACCCGCATTGGGACCTAACTAAATCCAAATAAAGTGCAACCTAACAAAGACGACTCTGTACCCAGAGAGACTCAAACTCGAACTCAAGTCCTTACTACTCCACCACAACCCTTTGTTGCTAAAGATTCAAACTTAGCAAGAATCTTTGAACCAAGAACCCATTTTCAATGTCCCAAACACCTACGAAAACAAAAATGCATAGATTTTTCTAATTAACTCAGCTCAATCTCTCAAAATCCCAAGAAACACATTCAAAACAAAGAGAGAGAAAAAACCAGAAAAGAACCCACATTTGACATATCATAAGAACAAGAAGCAACCCAACAAAAACAAAAACAACAACAAAAAAGACCATTTCCACAAGATTCTTGAAAACCCAATTTGCAAAAACACAAGAAATCATGACAAGGGACAATAAAGATTCAATCTTTACCTCAAATGCAAGAATCTTTGCAATCAAGAATTGAAAAAATGGGATAAAATTTGAACAATATGGGTATTGGTTTGTTTGTTTTTTTGGCTATGATTGATATACAAAAAGAACTGTTCTTTTTTCTTTTGTGCTTTGTGGGTATTTTTCTGAATAGGTGTGCTATAAACAGAATGAATATGAATATACTGATGGCTATTAGCTGATTTTATTACATATATATAGGAGGAAAAGAGAAGACATAGGAAAGTGTGGGGTTGTTGGAGGGGTGTGGGGGAAGGGGTGGGGTTGTGGGGTTGGGGGTTGGGTTGGCACGTGGATGGACTTTTTAGTGAGGCTGTAATAAAAATTGTATTTTAAAAAAAAACCTTTTACTCTTTCAAAATGAAAAATCATTACGAGTTCAAGTAGGATTCGAGACGTAACATAAGTAGTTTATGCAGACAGTTGTCTACATGATGCAAGCATTAGTGATTGAACTTAGGGTGTATAGTAGGAAGTTTACTATGATAAAAGGCATTCCTGTATGATTCCATATCTCAAATTCGCAATTCATAAATCACACACATGATGATATTTTTTATCAGATTTTAACTAAATTCGATAAGTACTTAGTAAGGTTGACAATTTTCATTATTTTGTATTTTTTAAAAACTTATTTACTCTTTCAAAATGAAAAAATAAAATAAAACCGTTACGCGTTCACGCAAGATTCGAGACGTAACGTAAATAGTTTGTGTAGATAATTATCAATATGGTGCAAGCATTAGCAACTGAACTTAGGCTGTATAATAGGAAGTTTACTCTAATAAAAGCATTAGTGTATGATTCCATATCTCAAACTCGTAATTCATAGATCACACGATAATAATTTTTATCGGATTTTAACTAAATTCAGTAAGTATTTAGTATAAGGTTGACAATTTTCATTATTTTGTAATTTTAAAAAACTTTTTTACCCTTTCAAAATGAAAAAAAAAAAAAAAAAAATCGTTACGCGTTCACGCAGGATTCAAGACGTAACATAAGTAATTTACGTAGATAGTCTTCTATATGACGCAAGCATTAGTGACTGAATTTCGAATGTATAGTAGGAAGTTTACTCTGATAAGGGCATTAGTGTATGATTCCATATCTCAAACTTGTAATTCATAGATCACACGATGATTACTTTTATCGGATTTTAACTAAATTCAGTAAGTACTTAGTAAGGTTGAAAATTTTCATTATTTTGTAATTTTAAAAAACCCTTTTACCCTTTCAAAGTGAAAAAATTAAATAAAATCGTTATGCGTTCACACAGGATTCGAGACGTGACATAAGTAATTTACGTAGATAGTTGTGTATATGATGCAAGCATTTAGTGACCAAGCTTAGGGTGTATAGTAGGAAGTTTACTCCAATAAAGGTATTAGTGTATAACTCCACATCTCAAACTCGTAATTCATAGATTACATGCACGATGATAACTTTAATCGAATTTTAACTAAATTCAGTAAGTCTATACTTAGTAAGGTTGACAATTTTCATTATTTTGTATTTTTTTTAAAAACCTTTTACTCTTTCAAAATGAAAAAATAAAATAAAACCGTTACGCGTTCACACAAGATTCGAGACGTAACATAAATAGTTTGTGTGGATAGTTGTCTATATGATGCAAGCATTAGCGACTGAACTTAGGGTGTATAATAGGAAGTTTACTCTAATTAATAAAGGCATTAGTGTATGATTCCATATCTCAAACTCGTAATTCATAGATCACACGATAATAATTTTTATCGGATTTTAACTAAATTCAGTAAGTATTTAGTAAGGTTGACAATTTTCATTACTTTGTAATTTAAAAAAAACCTTTTACCCTTTCAAAGTGCAAAAAAAAAAATACAAAAAATCGTTACGCGTTTACGCAGGATTCCAGACGTAACATAAGTAGTTTATGTAGATAGTCATTTATATGATGCAAGCATTTAGTGACCAAGCTTAGGGTGTATGGTAGGGAGTTTACTCTAATAAAGGCATTAGTGTATGATTTCATATCTCGAACTCGCAATTTATGATAATTTTTATCTGATTTTAACTAAATTCAGTAAGTACTTAGTAAGGTTGACAATTTTCATTATGTTGTATTTTTTTTAAAATCCCCTTTTTACTCTTTCAAAATGAAAAAATAAAATAAAATTGCTACGCGTTCACGCAGGATTCGAGACGTAACATAAGTAGTTTACGTAGATAGTCGTATATATGATGCAAGCATTAGTGACTGGGCTTAGGGTGTAATGTAGGAAGCTTACTCTAACTGATGATTCATAAATCACACGATGATAATTTTTATCGTTACTCCAAAACTCTTCTTCAATTTTAACTAAATTTAGTAAGTACTAAGATTTACTATTTCTTTCTCATTATTTTCTTATTAATTCCTTATAGTCAATGTGAACAAAATCTAGTCCAAACTTTATTATGTATGCAAGATTATAAATCATACTAATTCTTTTAAAACTTGTTAAGCACGAATGGCTTTCATATAGCTTTTTGAAAAATTCCGCCCTACTTATTGGAATAATAAAATAAAACGAAGAAATTTTTTTAAAGAAAATTTATTTTTATTAAAACTTGAATCAAAGTTCACATTTTATCATATAATTGGAATTCCACTTGACTTAAATCCTTGATTTTCAATTTCGATAATATACTTTATTTTCACTAATTAATCTAAAGCATTCATTTAAAAAATTATGAAATGAGTTGAAGGTTTATCGGAAATAGTCTTCTTACTCTATAAAAGTCGAATAAGGTGTACACGCTACCCTTTGCATATTCCACTTGTGAAACTATACTGCATATATTATTGTTGTTGTTGTGTTGGTAGGGCTAGATCCACGTGAAATATATGGTTTCACGTAAACTTAGTAATTCATATATTGTTTTATAAATGTATTAAGAAATATACTATATATATATATGAATATTTAATTAATTATGAATTAAGTTATTAGTATTATTTATTAACTTCAAATTTTAAATCTGCCTCTATGATTTAATTAAAAGCAATGTAGGCAAATGAAAGGTGACAAATAGACCATCAAAAGTTGTGACAGAATAAATAGAATCATTATATCATTTTTACCAAATGTTTCAAATTCAAGTCTTGTGTATAAAAAATGCTTTCTCCTTTAATAAGCCTTATACATTAATCAAAACAGTAATACAAATATCGAACGCCGATCAAGATAATATATAGGAAAAGATGACAACTAGGAAGACTTGGAAAAAAACCAGTTTCTTGTGTGGAAGTCAAATTCTAGTATATATTTAATAAGAAAATTGCACACTAATGACATTGACCTAGTAGATATGAATAAATCTCAATTGATGATGTAAATAGCTAGGTAGTTTCACTAACCAAACAACACGTATAACTTAGCCTCCAAGCTTTTTTAAAATCAAGAAAAAAAACTTACAACAATCACTATTAATGTAATTTCATGATCTACAAGTATTATATACCCTACTAAAAATTAATCAATTTTTTCAATAGACGCGATCGCTGAATGTTCATCAAAAACATTTCTAATAAGTGTTTTTCTGACGAAATATTCATCAGAGATTGATCGATTTCTAGTAGTGATATACATTAAGTCAAGACTTAGTCATGTATTAGAAGGTGAAGATAATTAAAAGGACTAATTAAGTGTTGATTAGTCATAATGATGTATTTGCTTAGGTTGGATAGAGGATGTTGAATTTTTTTGAGCTGGTGAACATTTGAGAATAAAAAATAATATTAATTTGAGAAAAAGTGAAAGTGAAAGCTCAAAGTTATTTGAAACTTCCATACATACTTCTTGGATGACACACAAGTTGACTAATTAAATCCTATAATAATTTAATAAATAATAATATCAATAATTTTTATTTTATTCTTTTTAATAATAAAAAGGGGGGTTTGATGAGTTAATAACAACAAAAAGTTTTTAGATAAGTCTAAAGGTACAGATATTTTTTTAAAAAATATTTATTCAATGCAAAGAATTAAACATTAATCAAGCCTTTACATTTTTGGTGTCATTTTGTTATAACTCATACTACCTGTCAAAGATATATTATAAACTTATATAGGAGTATTATTTTGGTTTTTTATTTATCTCTACATAAATAATTGAATGGAAGAGTGATTTTGAGTAACAATAAAATTATCTCCGTGTGATTTATAGGTTATAGGTTCAAGCTGTAGGGCAGTTACTAATGTTTGTATTATGGTAGGTTGTCTACATCACATACACCTTATGGTGCGGTTTTTTCCTGAATCTAATGTGAACACGGGATACTTTGTGCACCGACTGTCTGGTTATATATAAATGAAGATTGTGGATTAAATGAGTGGCTACCAAGCATAGTCGTTGCCAATTTAGTTATTTTTATTATTTAATAATTTATATGTTTCTTTTAAATTTCTTTAACATATTATTAGACCAAATTAATTACAATATATTGGAGTACTTTTTTGAAGAAAAAAAATTGGAGCACTAGAAAATGTCATGAAACCAAATCTTACGTACCCAAGAAGAAATGTTTGTTGAATTGGTGTATTCTTGGACTCAAAAAAAGTTATTTTCAATAAATTAATATTAAACAACACCAACTTATATCTTATTTATATATGAGTCACAATCCATAACGAATAATACAAATTGATTCTTGAGAATTTATATATATTTAAAAGTCTTAATATAGAGTGTGAACAGTGAAAGCTTTACACTTCAATCACACATGCACGCACACATAAAAATGTGTAATTATTCATTAAATAAATAATCAATTATTAGACAAAAAAAGTGTAGTTTTTATAGCTAACGCGTAGCCCAAAAAAAGAAAACAATAAAACTCGATTAGTTAATTATATATAGTAATATCTGTATTTTATTTTCTTTCTTTCTTTTTGTGGAGAGTATTAAGTTAAATCCTTATAATTTATTGGGCAATGAAAATAATCTAATAATCTTTCTTTTTGTATTATAAACTAGTAAAATTACTCGCGCCTCACGCGGGAATTTAATATCACGGAATTTATAAAATAATATTCAAAATCTATCAACCATTAAAACTAAAACACTATATTATCTTACATACGAGATTACGTAGTAACGAACATAATTTATCCATACTTCATATTGAATATGAGCAATTAATTTATTGTGTAGTTATCTATGTCTTTGGGATTAAAAGAGGCTCCAGTATAGTCATATTCCTCTATAGGTCATCCGGCACAACATCCTTGAAGCCATGTCAAAAGTTTATTAATTCTTGTCTTCTTTTCCTGGTTCATTTCGCACATCAAGGTACAGTAAGGTTTTTAAGGTCTTTATGTCCTTACAATGGCATACCAAATTTGAATTTTCTCTTCAAGAGATGGTAGTATAGATCTTTAAGAAATTTTTATTGTACCTTCAACAATTTCAGTAGAGTAAACTTGCGTCAATACTCAATTATCGTGTGTTATTTAATCTATACTAACAAATACTTAAAACTATAACTTTGCAGAAACATAAACAACAAAGTTTAAAGCATGTACTCAAAAGCAGCAATTAATAACATAAGCATAAATTATTGATTGTAAAAAAACATACCAGGATCTGTAACAATAGAATAAAACATAAAGGAAAAAATCGAGGCCACTGAATGCATTATGTCCCCTTAATTAAGAAATTATTCCCCTCTAGTACCCGAGGTTTAAAGGAATAGATCCTCTCAGGATAGAACGATTCTATTCACCAGTGTATTGATACAAAAACAATGGTGTCAGTAAGCCACTCAATAGGAGCAAAGTACACGAATAATTAACTGTGCAGAAGAAGAAGAAGTTCAGAATTTTTGTTGTTTTAAAATGAGAGGAAATTCCTCTATTCATAGACAACAAATGGTAGCATGAACAAATGCTTATTGTGTCTTATGGGAAAGGTCACAACTCTTTGGAAAAGTTACAACCTTCGGAAAGGTCACAACATTTTATAAAAGTCACAACTCTTCATAAAAGTCGCAACTTTTCATAAAACTCGCAACTTTTCATGAAAGGCTAGTTTTGAAAATAAATAAATTAAAAGGGAATCCTGATTTGTGGTGGCGCCACGTAGGCGGGCCTAGGGTTCTCTTTTATATATATATATATATGATATAGAAAATTATTCATTTCAAATAGTTTATGCATTATTTTTTTCATTCAAGAAGAAGCAATCGTTAGTGATCTGAAAGTATTTTTGAGCTACTTAACTAACAACGAACGCATTTTAAGCTACTTTATTTATAGTAAGAATGTGTGTTTTGTGCAAAAATAAATAAACGGAGGGCAAAATTATCTAATTTCAAATAATTAAGGATAAATTGATAGTTTTATTTTTTTAAAATAAATATAAAAAGCTTATGATGCAAAGAGATCTTTTTCATTAATTTTTTTATTATATTTGTTATTTTTTCTTTTTTATATTTTTATAAAAAAAGAAGAATATATTGGACCAAGCCAAAAGTTCCAACAAAAATAATAAAAATAATAGTCCGGCATAAAATGTAGGTGTTTCTCACTAAGCTAATTTACATATTTATTTATTTAATTAATTTTATTTATATGTATATTTTCTTATTTATTTCTACTAAATGCCAAAAAAAAAGAAGGAAAGGATTCAAATAAAAGTTAGACATGCTTTTGAAGTTTGGAAACTACTCCCTCCACCCCCAAATTAATTTTCATGTTTCCATTTTCGAAATCAATTTAACTCATTTTCGAAGCCAAATTAGATGATCAGATCGATTTAATATATATTATAATTTAAATTTAAATATTTAATAATTATATCATAAATATTATAAATGGCAACTTTTTTCATATTAATTTGATGGAAATTATATTTCAAAAATACAAGTCAAAGTTTACCTAATTTAATTTGGCTCTTGAGAAACGAAACATAGTAATTAGTATATATGAAACAGAGTATATGACAAAAAGCAGTAAATATTAAGGTATATACACATAATTATATTGACCATAATAATCAATGAAAAGAAAAAGGTACCTATACAAACACTTTTTTGTCTTTAAAAAAAACATTTTATATATCATTTTTTTTTCTTATAACAACTAGTTACTAATATATAATATATTATAAAGTGTCTCACATAAATCAAAAAAATTAAACATGAAGTCAAACCCTAAAAACCTCAATTTTGAGGTATGCAGTGTCATTTTCTATAAACTTTTTTTTTATATATATACAATTGCAACTTCCAATTTTCTTATAACATTATAAAAAACAAAAATTCTTACACCATAATATAAAATTATTATTTGACTAAAAAAAAATAATCAGACATTACATGACATATCCAACTGTCAAATTTCAGATCTCCATGCAAACCTAACAATTGCTCCTATTATTATTAATATCACTTTATTTTTAAATATTTTTATTTAATTTAAAGTATAGTACTTTTAAGTACAATTAATATAGGTAGATAATTCTTTTCCCATTTTGATGGATACTTTGTACCGTACAATGAGCCGGTCTTGGCTCACATATCCACGTCTCCGCATGCAATTGGACCACGTGGTCTTGTCGATTTTAAATATTTTTTCCGTTCTTATTATCTGTCTTTTATAATTTTCATAAATTATTCTGTAGTCATTAAATCAGAGTATGTATCGAATCGAGCTTGTGTGGAGATATGGAAGCAAAAAAAGAAGAGAAAAGAATGAGATATAGTACATACTTCTAGAACGCACCTAACCTAATAGAACAGGTTGCCCTTCAATTTCAAGGAGATGAAGGATTAACTAGTCTTTGTCAGTTATATTAGATTTGAGTGAGATATGTATTATCGAATCAGTATGATAACGTTGAACGAACATAATGATATAAATAATATTGCATGGGATGTTGTTACTCTTTCTTGAACACATGAATTATAATGAGTTCTAGAATATGCAGATCTAATTTCTGAGAGAAATAGATGAATGGTAGAGTTGGTTCTGACCTGACGACTGACGTATTAATAATTTATTTGTGACTGTAATTATAAAACAATAAAAAAAAATCTCTTCTCTTATCGAACATACATTTTTTTTGAACTATTTAAAAAGATTCGAAACGATTAATATTTGAGATCGGAAGAATGACAACTTTTAACAAGATGTGGGAAGATGAGACAAGTATATCTCATGGAGATACATTCACGTTGTTGGTTCTTATCATATTAAAATTAATGTTGCAATGTCATATTGCCACAAGCCCACAAAGCTTTTATTAGATCACTTAATTAATATATTTATCCATAAAGCTAGGTGTCCTTAAATATGTAAGACCGACACAAGAACTATATAAATAAAATATATATATATAAAAAAAAAACACAAGAATTATGGTCACTAATTAAGCTCTCGTAATGCATGTAAATTATCTACAATAATAACATCAAATAACATATATATCCAGTGAAATTTGAATAGATTAGAGTATATATAGACCTTACTCTTATCTCGTAAAAATAGAAAATTTGTTTCTAATAATCCCTCGACTTAGAATAAAGTATTTCCATATAGTTTGAAGAGGAATTTTCGCAAATAGCTACTATAATAAATTTAAGGGAAAAGGATCAAAAATACCCCTCAACTTTGTTTTATTGGTTGACTAAGCCCCCGCCGTTAAAATTAAGTTATTTTTACCCATGCCGTCTACAAACTTGTGACATATACCCTTCAAATGGATGGAAAACCCCAAATCAACAAAAATAACCCAATTTACTTAAATTAACCAATTTTAACCCGATCCGACCCACCCAATCATATAACACAAATAATAACTAAAATCGAAGAAGATGAACTATGAAAATAGTGCTAATACTTCTGATATAAGAAAAAAAGTTCAAGTATTATAAAACATATACAATTGAACCTTTTTATTTTATATATCATTTTTGTTGTAAATTATTCTCTAGGTCTTTAATTACTTGATTAAATAATTGTAACTGTGCCACATCAATTTTTAGGTATATATTTCAATTGACACAATAATCTTCATATTGTAATCAAATTTGGCAACACAATAAATTATAATCAGATTTACTGTTTACCAATGTTTGCATATAATGCTACAAAAAGGTTAGGTGAGTAAATTAAAATGTCTCTAATTCAAGATTAATTGGGTAATTATTAAGATTTTGAAGAGAGAGATGATGTAACAGCTGTACATAATCATTTTTCAAAAAGGGATTTTGTCAAGCTAAGCAAGATTAGATTTTGTTTATTAATTGAGATTATTTAATTAGATTTGTATGCAAAATGTATCAATCAAAGTCCCGATCAGAGTGTGATGGCAAGAATTGATCGAGCGAATCACAGTTCTCAGCTATCACATTCAGAAAGACTACTGGCCTAATTTCACTCAATTAAATAAACTATACCCTTACAAAACTTATTAGTACTCCTGGATTCAAGACTTGAGAATGAAAAGGTTCTGACAACAAATACTTTCTTTTTTTAATAGGTGTTAGATTTGTATACAAAATGTATCAATCAAAAGTCTCGAATTTAAGACTTGAGAATGAAAATGTTCTGGCAAAAAAAATTATGCAGCATGAATTTGAACTAAATTAATGGCATTCTCTCTTATAAAAAAAATGACATATTTAAAACCATAATCATTATTAAATAAATTTATTTTTATAAATTTTTATAACCAATGTACTAGATAATTCATACTTTAAATATATTTTTATTCACTAAATTGATTTATATCATTCAATTCAAAAAGAAGTTTTACCGGCATGAGGTTGTGAAATTTGAAAAAGAATGGGTGAGTAACCAGCAAAGCAGTAGCTGGAGACCACATTTTTATATATTTTTTAAAAAAATCATTCGATATTCGATATTTATATTGAAGTTCGATTAAATTCTGATTCACATATTACAAGATTCATTTATGGGGACACATGCACTTCCAATAGAATTTTTCTTATTTACACAAGTTCGAATCCAAGAGCACTAATTAAGAATGAAAGAATTTCATCTCGCATCAAAACTTATATTAATAAAATAACTAGAGATGCACCAAAATTTGAATATTATGAGCTCGAAATTGGCAGCGCACTTAGTTTTGAATTCACCTCTTACTAGTCATCTCAAATTTAAAATCTAAAAATAATCTTTACCTCGATGGTAAATAATTACTTCTCCTAATGAAATTTTATTCGATACAAATCTGAATCAGTCAAATCAGTGAAGTTCGAAGTACATCTTTGACATGCACCGACGGTCAAAATCAGAAACAAAAACGTAACGCCAACGAATATTTTTAGAGTACTACACATACATATAATAATTATTATAATAAGTCAGCGTGTTTCTATCTGTGTTTTTTTTGTACTATTATTAACACACTTTTTTTGTTTATGTGTTGAATCTTGACTTTTGTATACTTCATTTTTTAGTAGTGGTCTTTTAATTCTAAGTCTTACTATTATTATTAAGCGTAATCCTACGAAGTGAGGTTTGATGAGGGTAGCATGCAGTGGTATTGTAGTCATATATAACTCAGTGTGGTCAATTAGATATTCTTTGTCAAAAATGATAATATATATAGAGAGAAAATTATATGAAGTAAATGTGTCACATATATGTATTAAATCTTGAAGACTCTTTAACGGAATTTCTGATTTTGCTGTCTCTGAAAGAGTGTACACAGATCTTACTTTCAACTCCGAGATAGAGAGGTTATTTTCGAATGGTTCGAATTCAAATATACATTGTAGTATCTAATTCGTAAGTAGTAGTTCATTCGGAGGTTCCTGATTTCTTTCTTAGTGGAAATGGGTCTGCAGTGACTATGATATGTGTTATCGATCTTCAGAATCCTTATGAAGTAGATGAATTTTCTTTGTTCACGACCTAAATATTGGTGCATGCATAATATGTTTTCTTTATAAATGTTATATCGATCCATCATATTATGGTGGAAAAATCCTCTCATCAAACCTATAGCAATCATAATAGGTAAGATTTAGGAGGAGGACAAATTAATGTGCTAATGGTCAATGGATTAGCAATATTTACACCCCTTCTAGGTGAATCCGCCGACTAATAATGTTAACGGAGGCAAAAATACTATATATTTTTTACTCATTTATTCAAGTCTTAGTGGATAGAAATATTCGATAATTTTTTTTGGTTTGATTTTTCACTCGATCTCCATATTCAACAAGACTTGAATCTGAAATCTCGAATTAAAGATAAAGAAATACTTATTAATTACTATTCCACCATATTCTTTGTCGATAAGTACCCATAAAATCAATTGAAGTGTGCACAAATTAATCCGAACGTTATAGTTATTTTAAAAACAAAACCCCAGCAAGTTGTAACTACCCAAAACAGCGTTACAACTCACATACTTTGGTGCAATATGTCAAACTTTTATGTATACTTTTTTTTCTTTTTTTCCACACACTTTTTTGTCTTCAAATGGAATTTTTTTCTATTTGATTCAGTGTTAGATTGGTCGGTGACAGAATTTTTGGCAAACATGAGTGGTTTTATTTTCAGTACATTGTTTGATCTTATAACTATTATTCCGTCCGTCACAAGTTATTTATCGTATTTTTCTTTTACACATCTTTTAAAAAAATATTAATTAAGAAAAGTTTTGACTATCTTACTCTTATTTATGTTTTTAAGATATAATCTCGCTTTAATTCCCAATTCCAATAGAAATACCACAATTCAGACAATACATATATTTTTGTAATAATCTTTTCAATGTCACACATTGAAGGACTTGTTAAACATTAGGATTTCAGAAAAACAAAAAAGTCTTTGTAGGACTTGAAGTCATCAACGTGTAACTAAAAGACTAATTGTGCATTTATATTTGGCACTCTCTACACACATATAAACTCATCCCTATGTACTTGAAAACCGTCTAAAATCATGATGGAATAGGAAATACTTTTTCATCATTAAATATTAAAGAATACTTTTGATTCGAATTTTAGAATTGAAATCGCCTTTAATAACAAAAAAAATTGTTTTACTCCTCAATATGAGATATTTCAGCATGACTCCGGATAGTCAATCTCAAAGTGAGCAATTTGAATTCTGAATAAAAAAATAAAAATAAAGACTTTCTTGAGAATTATCCAACATAGTGGTAGGATTATTAAGTATACTTTTTTCATTATTAATTAAAGATTTGATAGAAAACACGTCTTACTTCTCAAAATAAAATAATAAAGCAACATGAATTTTAGTCAAATTATAATCGAACACAGTATCAAATAAGAAATAAGAAATAAAACCTTTTGAGTAAAGCTAATTTATGGAAAATCAGTATGGAACTTTTTTGTGACATGACACACATAAGGTTCACATCTCAAAATAAAAAGGCAAGCTTTAGGAATAAAATCGCCCTTGACAGAGAGCGGTTTCACTCCTTAAGATAAAAAGTTTCGATACTAATTTTAGTTAGACCTAAAATAAATATCAAACATCGAGTAGCAATTCAAAAATAAAACCTTTTGAGTAAGATTGATGGGAAATCATTATGGAATTTTTTTTGTGACATTGACACACATGAGGTCCACATCTCAAAAAATAAAAGTAAACCTTTTTACGTGTTTCCCAACGTGTTACATTTTACTTTATTTTATTTTTGTTCCCAAATTCCAATTATACATGTTTTATAAACTTTTCAATGTAACATGGAAAATATGTTACATGTATTGTGTGAATGGTGAGAATTTCTAAAGTAGATTAATGCTAAATGGAACAACTTTTATCGCTAAACAAAAGAAAATCATTATTAACCCTATTTAACTAAGAATTATTAGGACATTACGTTAGTTACGAGCTATTTATCAATAAATCAACAATGAACATTAACTCTTTCACTTAAAAGAAATAAGAATTAGCTACAATATCCATTGTTGATTCTTTTTTTATTTTCATTCGATGTTCGGTATTTACATTAGAGTTCGACTAATACAACGTGAACTTGTATTAATCAACAATGAATACAGACACCAAATAAAAAATAAAATAAAAATTCAACAACGAATATTATAGCTAATTCTAAAAAAAATTAAGTGATAAGGGTCAATATTATTTCTAATTACTGACTTAAAAACATTCTTGTTACACTTCATCAATTTAATAGCATAAATATTTCCAAAATAGTTAAGTGTGTATCCTTTCAAATAAACAACAAAAAAAATGTTCCACATGTGATTTGTTAGTTAAATCATTATGATTTTTTTGTTTTGGCCCCTTAGACCTTATTAATAAATTCTGATTTTAGTCCTCATATGTATAAATAATTTTTAAATTTTTTTTAATTAATTGAAATGTGCATTTTAAATTTTTTTTTTGCTTGTGAATATTTATAAATTTGTCATGATTATCAATTATTCCACGACTTAATTACATCTCGTATTGTTACTTTTTTGAGAATAATTATAAAAATAGTTTGAATACAACATATTTTTTTCATATAAAAAAAGATTAGAAATACACTTATTATTTAATCGAACAATAAGTATGTATTGTCAATTATCGATTATCATAAGAATTAAAGTTAGAATTCATAGATAACTAAGGAATCAAAGTACTATTATCCAATATACAAATGCATCTCATAAAAGTCAAATACTTTAAGATAAATATGCTCCCTTTTGAGAAACAAAAGGAAAAAAATTGTCAAAGAAAATGCCATTTTATATTAGAAAGGAAAAAAAAGGCTTTGAAAATCACTTTTCATGGTTAATGTGGGCCCAATTTGTGGATCAAATACCCATAAACCGTGTATGGTATAAAAGCTCAAATTTGACCCATCTACTTTGTAAAGGATGTGGGCCCATGAACGGTTCAGAGGACGGTTCGTGGGTCCCGTCGGATCGTTAATCTAGAGTAATTAAGTCGCATACGATATAAGTGTAGTTTAACTTATTATAACCGACAAACGTCATAGTAAAGTTGAAGATATTCCTATATATTGTTAATTAGAGATCTTGAGTTTAACTCTCGAGTATAAACTCGTTTTTGTTAAAGAGCATTTTATCCTCAATGTGAAATTTTCCGACACAAATATGAATTCATGGACATAGTCGAGCCCTGATATGGTAGTTGAATACAAGATGAGAAACCAATAAAACATATTAAAATGTCTAAAACTTGTTTATATTAGTTTTAAAAGTCAGTTTTTCTTTGTTAAACTTTATGTATATTCAAATAGAGTATTGCAACGAGGGAGATGCAAATTCAAAATTTATGAATTTTGAATCATAACTTTTTTTTGTTTACTAAATTTTGGATGAATTAATATACATATTAGGCGAATATCTTTCCCAGTTGAATTAAAGCTATTAAATTCTATTGATTTCATAAATTTTATCATGGCTCCTTCTTACAAAGAGGGAACTACCTAGTATATAACCTTATAGGGTTGTGTTTTCAAAAAAAAAAGTCTACTTGGTAAAGGATGTGGGTCCATGAACGGTTCAGAGGACGGTTTGTGGGTCCAGTTGGATCGTAAATCTAGATTAATTAAGTTGTATACGGTATAATTATAGTTTAACTTATTATAACCGACAAACGTCATAATGAAGTTGTAGATATTCCTATATATCCTCAATTAGAGATTTTGAATTCAAGTCTTGAGTATGAACTTGTCTTTGTTAAAAAGCGTTTTACCCTCAACACAAATATGAATATATAGATATAGTCAGACTTGATACGACAATTGAACATTGAGCGAGAAACCAAAAAAAAATATTATAACATGTTATTGTTTTAGTTTTCTCATTTTCAACGAACACCTACTTGTGATTGATTTTAAAGTAATCAGATAATAGTGAATTTCAAAACCCTTTATAAAAATATATTAAAAATACGCATCTTATTACAAATTTATATATCACACATTTCTTTATAGCATGTCCTTATAAACACACCACCCTTCTATTTTTAGAAACACTTTAAATTTAAAGTTGTAATGTCAAATTTAATGAAATAATTTATCAACGTAAATGTCTAAGACTTGTTTTAGAATAGTTTTAAATGTATGTCTTTCTTTGTTAAACTTTATGTATATTCAAATGGTGTCACATAAATTGAAACAAATAGAGTTTACAAAGAGGTAAAAGCAATTCCAAAATTTATGAATTTTGATCATAACTTCTTCTTTTTTGTTTACTGATTTTTAAATAAATTAATTATACATATTAGGCGAATATCTTACAAAAAAACCTAAGTTAAATTAAAGCTATTGAATTCTATCGATTCCGTAAATTTTGTTACGACCCGTTCTTACAAAGAGGGAACTAGTATATAACCTTATAGGCTTGTGGTTTGGAAAAAATGAAAGGAAAACGTTTTGTTGAAAAATAAGTGGATTTCTTACTTATCTTTTAGTGTTTAATAAGTAAGTCAAAAATATTTATATATAATTTAGCAAAATACTGTATGGACGAGATGCAATGGAGAGTGAGGATTCGCGGGTGGTAAGTGGGATGGTCAAGGGGTGAGTTTTGAGAATGTTAGAATGTTTTCTAAAATATTTTGATCCAAAAAATGAGAAAATTGAAAAGTATTTTCCTCCATATACCAAATACACTTTAAAAAGAAAGACTTTTCTAGCAAGTATTTTTAATTGGTCAAACCAACAAAAGAGCTTGTCAAGCAAGTTCTTGAAAATTTCTATCTATAGAAAATGCGAAGTAAAAGTGGACAAACTTACAAGAAAAGGATGGCCACCAATACCTAAGTAACATTTTAAAAAAAAGAAGTAAGTTTACACATTCTAACCTTTTTACTATTACGTCATGAACAACCAATCATTTTACTATATATTATTCAATTATTTTCTCTTCTTCCATGATTAATTATATTAAAAAAATTATTTTGGTTGGTATTGCACATATAGAGCTTCAATAGATTTACCCACTATGGGTGAAAATTGAAAAAAAGAAAAGAGTAAAAAAGCCCACCCCATGCAATTCACTAAAACAACAATTTATGAACTCTCACCCTTTAAAAAGTTTACCTACTAGCTAATACACTAAATTATTAGGAATATATAATGATAAGGGGTTGAATAGGCTCAACTTATAAAGTTGTTATCATGTAGTTAGAAGGTTATGAGTTTGAGTCGTGAAAATAGTCTCTTGCAGAAATATAAAATAAGGGTGCGTATAATAGATGTGGTACGGTTCTTCTTCGAACCCCGCAACTATTATGCCTCTTCTTCGAATCATGCACATAGCAGATGCTTAGTGCACTGGATTAACTTTTGTTAAGATAAGGATTAGGGGTTGTTGATTAGCAACTTGCCCATGTGAATTCCAATATTGCAAATTATTAATTTATCTATTAGACTAACAAGTAAATAAATAAATGGAACCTCAGTAATAATTAGATTTATAGTTAAATATATGAGAATGTTTTAACTAAGTGAGAGCATAAAAAGTTATATCACGATTGCGAAAGAGTATACAAGGAGAGTTAACCTCTGTTGTGAGTATTTGCAAGAGTAATGGAAGCATACCAGAATTAGGCATAGATGTTGAGGATTGCGCTTATTCCCATTATCACTGAAAGGAGAAGCAACTCTTTGGCTATTTGAGCTCCCGTATAACTTAATCACTACATGGAGAGAACTACGTGAGGCGTTCCGAGAAAAGTACTTTCCCCCATCCAAGAAGTTACAACTGAAAGATGATTAACATGAGATACAAAGTAATAATTTAAAGGGTAAAATATGTACACATTTAAAATATTCAATTAAGATAAAAGAATCGATCGTCTATTGTTCAAAGCTGAATGAAGTCCTTCATTTTAAACGCAAATTCGTAAAATGGAATATCTTTTCATTAAAGGCCAACATAAAAACCAAAAAATCAAAAATTCATACCGAACCAAATTAATTCAGTTCTTCGATTTTTCGGCATTTTTAATTTTAATTTTATAAAAGTGTTGGGCCAAAGCCCAACAGCACCCTTATAGCCCAAGTATTCAATTCCTAATATTATAGCCCATACCCGTTAGGGTTAACCCCATTTGAACAAATTAGGTCATAAACTATTTCTCCTTCCCAATTTATCTCTTTTTCTCTCTGTGCAAGTAGAGCTGTAGTAATTGGGGGAGAAATTCAACTCGAAATTGAGTGATTCGCGATAACTGGTAAGTTTTTATATGTTTCTCCAATTTTCAAGCTAAATTTTGATGTAATTTTCAGCGAAAGTGATAACTTTTTGTGTAATTTGCTAGAACTTTGAATTTGGGTTTGAATTTTTCTGTATCTAGGTTTAGAAGTGATAAAAGATGCAGCATGATGAGGTTATATGGCAAGTTATCAGGCACAAGCATTGCAGTTTCATGGCCAAGTGAGTTCTTTTTTAGTTTTTGAGTTTCACTTCATATGCTATCTGTTTGGTTTGACGTCTTTATTTGATTTTATTTTTTGTTGCAATGTTCACAGGATTGAGACTGGGATATTTTGTCGAAACCCATATAATGTAACTGGGATTTGCAACCGTAGCTCATGTCCTTTGGCTAATAGCCGGTACGCCACCATTCGGGATCATGATGGTACTGATTTGCTACTTATTTTACTGTAATTCTTGAAATGATATAAAGATGTTATAGCTTTTGTTTATATAAAAGAACCCACAAGAAGGTAGCTGCTTTTTCAAGTTTTAGGTAAAAAAGGATTAAGAAAAGGCAAGTAGGAACAAGTAAATGGTTGTCATTGGAATTCTAAGGAATACAGGATATGAGTTAAGGTTCGGCCGTCTGTAATAAGAAAAGTTTTTTTTATGTGATCTCATTTAATGAGAATGGCCATATACTTGGATTATATTGATTTAATGTTTTTCTTCTGGGTTTTGAGTTATGAATCATGAGGTTAACTTGAATTTTTTGATGATGGAGTAAGCCAACGTGGTTGTCTAAATGTTCTGATATTTATAGTAAGCTGTCTAAGGAATCTAGTCTGGTTTCGTCGAAGGCTTCTCCAAGACTGCTTCTTTCTGTATATTTTTTTGTGGAAACTGGTACTCTGTTAATCTTAGGAATGATTGGGGATTTCCAAAGTTCAATCATAAGTCATGTACTTTGGTAGAGTTTCCCTATTGGAGGATCTAAAACTTTCTTTTGGATCCTCCGATGAACTCTAGTTGGTGTGCATTTGCTTATTTACTTGTTTTTTTGTGCTATGCAGGAGTATTCTATTTGTACATGAAAACAATAGAAAGGGCTCACATGCCAAACAAACTTTGGGAAAGAGTTAAATTGCCAAGAAATTACGAAAAGGCTCTTGAAATCATTGATAAGCATTTGGTAATTAAATTAACTTGTTTTTTACTTACTGCTGTATACGTATTGTTCTTAAAAGTAATAACCTCCTTTCTCCCTCCTCTCTCTCTCTCAACTACCACAGAAGTATTGGCCAAAGTTTCTTGTGCACAAGGCAAAACAACGATTAACAAAAATGACTCAGATGCGAATAAGAATGAGGAAGCTTGCTTTGAAAACAAGGTTCGACCTCCCTTCTTAAACACTTAAATATACATACACTTAGTGATTTATTGGCTTAAATTTTACCTTCTATGGCCTTGAGCATTACTATGAGGAAATTAAGGGTAAACTTCTCGTTTGTTTAATTGGTCTGTGTCTTCATTCCATTTCACCTTCTCTCACCACCTTCCAAGTAATTTCCTGGATTCTAATAAGTAAGGTTGGGAGGACGCTTAGATGCGGTCCAAGTAGACTTGTTGTTAGATGTTCATCTAATAATCCAGAAGTGAAAGGGAGTGCACTGCTTTGATAAAAGAATGGCGGGGTTGTGGTGTTTCATCAAAGAGCATTTATTTATTACATCTTTGATAACTATCCCAATGGCCTTTGATATTGGATAAGAACATACCCATTTTATGCAGAATCATAACTATCCCAGCTTACCCAGTTAGAAAAGTTTAGCTATAATTTTTACCCTTCAGTTCCTGGATATGCAGCTAATCATCCGTGAACGAACCTAGTCTGATAAGTTTGACATCATTTAACTTGAGTTAGGTAGTTCAAGTAACCTTCATCTATGATAATATCAACGGTTATTGCTTCCGGCAAAGGCTTGGACATCCTTTTATTCCTTCCCATCCAGATTATGTACAACATAATTGTCATTGCTGTAATAGCAATATGTTCTTCCTATCATTATTTGATATGATGATGAACTTTTTAACAGCTGGCTGGTTTCAAACTCGTTTAGGAGGCTCAACTTCCCATGCCAATTAGGTGTTGCTAGGAGAATATTTCTGTACTCCTAATTTTATTTTTTTTGGAAACGGGTAACTTGTCAATTAGGTGTTGCTAGGAGAATGTTTCTTTTCTCCTAATTCAAGCTAGTACTTACAAAAAAGTTTGCTTTAAACCAATAAATTAATGGTACCAGTTGTGTTTTTGAGATCATAAACTCTCCTATCAACTTTTTGATAAGGGACTCGTTTACTTCCATTTTGTGGTACCACCTCCCCTTTTAGGAAATAGATCTTTGCTTATGGATGTTTGACTGTACTCATTTTTCTGCACTAGCTAGTATATGTTTTAATTTGTTGTGTGTCCAGGGAGAAGATAATGACCACACCAAGGAAAGAAACAAAAAGAGAATCTCGGCGACAGGAGAAGGCTGAAAAAGCTGCTCTTCTCGATAAAGTGAGTTTATGCTTGTAATTTCTTCCTTTTTGTTCATGGTAGCTTTGTTGTCTTCTTCCTGCTTGGTAGATCATCTGGCTATATCCTTTACAATTTATGCCATTTGTATTCTACAGAGTATTGAGAAGGAACTGCTAGAACGCCTTTCAAAAGGAGTGTATGGCGATATATACAATTATCCTGAGCAGAAGTATCAAGAGATTCTTGCTAGGGAAGCAGAGCAAGTGGCTAGTGAAGAGGAAGACGAGGAGGTTTTTCTCAAATGCTTTGTGATTTTATCTTAATATTCATTGTTTTCCTAGTTTTGCCTTCCTCTCTTGGCTGTTTGGGGTGAGGGTGTTATGACTCCAACTGGGAGCTTGGGACTACCCTCCTCTGGTGAAAGTTTGGCTGATACAGTGAGATGGGTCAATTTATTCATTTTTCTGTTAATGACTGAAATAAACAGGAGCTTGAAGTAGAATATGTTGAAGGATATGAAGATCTTGAAGAAGAAGATGACATCGAAGATTTTGATGGTTTTGGAATTAGAGACAATGGCTTGGATGCTGATACTGGTAATTTCTTGATGGATACTCTCTCCTTTGCTCATCCTGTCCCCCCTTCCCACTGTCCTATTAGTGCAATATATTAATGACACTTCATCCTTTAGTGAGGAGGCAATGCGCATATTCCACTCAGAATTAACAGCCCCCATAGGTTTACGTAAACACCAGGAAGTAAAAGAATATGCATTTATTTTCTTGTGATGTTTAGCAAGCGTTTGGACAATACTTGGTTGTAGTTGAAAACAAAGAGCATTGTAAGCTGAAAAAGAGTACTAGCTTGTATCCTTGATGAAGTTTTCAGCTTTTGAAGTAGAACTCACAAATTCGTATCGGGCACATCCTTCTGGTGTATTGTGACTGATACAGCATTTTATCTTTGGCTGAAGCATTTATTCATGTGTATTGTTGTGACATAGTTGTTTTAAAATCCATAATTGTAAACTAGCTGTGTATGATCAGATTCCTATTTCTCATCTAAAGCTTGTCTGGTAATGTTAATCCTTCTCTATGCCTGATATATTTACTTGTCTGATATGGGACTCACTCCACTAGGAATGGATGACGATGATGACGATAACGATGACGAAGAGGCTGTTACAGTTCATCGGAAGAGTGGTAGAAAAGATTCTGCTTTAGCTAGAAGAAGAGCTGAGAAAGATGATCCAAGTGCCAAAGCAAAGAAAAAGGCGAAAGTACTCGTGGAGGTAAAAATTATTAACACAATCTGTTTCCTAACATATAATAAACCATTGTGGTTCGGCCCTTCCCAAGAGCCCGTGCACCAGACTGCCCTTAATCTTGTTCCCTAACGAGTACTGCTTTTACTGCACACTTAAGTCTTGTTTTTGTTTTGAAAAAAATCATTTTTTTTGTTATTTATCTCCTAGGTTGAGCACGACGATACAAGTGCAAGACAGACAACAGTACAATGAGAACTTGCTTTTTAAGTGGCACACGGCAAAAGAGATTTGGTTGGAAACAAATGTGAACACGAAGAGATGCTAGTTTGTTTCTCAGAATATGCATCTGGTTTCGCTTGCTAGAACGAACTGGATCGTGCTAAATTTTGATCTTGTAATAACAATTTTTGTGGTTATTGTTCGTATTCGAGTAGAAAATAGAGAAAAAGAACTCTTGGGCTGGGCCAAATCTGATTTGGTTAGGCCCATAATCAGCTTGGGTTGTGATTGTTAGGCCCATAACGCAACGACTGGAAGTACTGATCTTGGATTACTCACATTGTTACCTTATTTTCCTCTTCATCTTGCCCTTGCTCTATGAAAAGTTCTATTTTATTTTTAACGACTGATTTTGTATGATTGTATCGTTAACTTATTTTCCCCTTCATCTTGCCCTTGCTCTATAAAAAGTTTCATTTTACTTTTAATGACTGATTTAGTGTAATTGTATCGTCATTGTATTTTCCCCTTCATCCTGCGCTTGCTCTATGAAAAGTTGATTTTTTTTTTTAACAACTGATTTGGTGTGATTGTATCATTATTTTATATTCCCCCTCACCTTGCACTTAATTATTAGTTAGTATTATATGTGATTATATTCATCTTTACTTAAAGTCACTCTACCTCACACACTATTTTCTATGTAATATTGTAAACTTATACTTCATATGGAATATTATACACTACAATCAGAGGAGGAGACAATTTTTTTTTAATTTATAGGTTTTGGATCAAAATTTTATTTTCTTATTGGACGTTGAGTAGGTTATTTGTATATGCTAAATAAAATTTTAAAATTAAATACAGGACTTGAGTCAAAGTTATTAGGTTTTGTATGTGATTATTCATCTGCTCAATTCTTCTGGTCTCAAAAGGAAGAAGAAAGAAAAACAGAGCCGAGTCTCTCTATCTGACCATATATTTTATATTTACAGTCAAGCTCCGTTCTACTGAAAAATTAATATTGAAGATTTTATTTTTTCTAGTACACTGTTTTGGCTAAATTTTGTTTTTCAGTGATACCAAAAAGTTTTTTATTCCTTAAAATTTGTTGGTTAATTCTTTTCGTCGTTAGAAACCGGGCTTTGCTTTTATTAAATTGTGAAATTTAGCAGCGAAACTAAGAGTCTTGTAAAGCACTCTGTTGACACATTGAAGTAGTAAGAGTTCTTGACATCAATCAGGTAGTGAAGAGTTGAAGGAATTTGGATTTGAATACAATGTGAAGATTTCAAGATTTCAAGTCATCTTTAAACTGATATATTCAAGGTCAGCAGCCCTGTGCTTGCTTATGTGCTTATGAAGACATTAAGTTTTGGTGGGATGATTTGAATTTTTGCTGTTTTTTAAACTCTTAGTTACGTTTAGGCTAGTTCTTTGTTTTCCTCAATATCTCTCTTGGACTCTAGTTCCCCAATATTTGTTCTTGATCAGTCCTTGTTGCCTAATATTCAGACTGGGTCTTACTTTTTAAACACCCCTCAGATGACTGTAGCTATTCTGATTGCCTGCCGAACACCATTTTGTTTTTAGAAATCTCTGTTGTTCTAAATCTATTCTTGTGTTCCAACCTCTTTTTCACAGTGAATATCCAAGTATGAGATGGATGGACAAGGTTTTCAAGGTCGGCAACTGACTGTGGTTTTTGCAGAGGAAAACAGGAAAAAACCTACTGAAATGAGATCTAGGGAAGGTAATACTTTGTATATCATTTGCTTACATCATATTAGTCCATTTAAATTCTGTCTTGATTAGTCCTTATTGTCTTGTGTAGTGGCGGAAGTTTCCTGTGTCTTTCATGCCAGTATTCTACTTTGGCTTTGATGTTTGAAAGTAAAACATTAGGCAGTCTACATTGTTTCTATAAATTAATCTGTCCCTTCACCTCTCTTGTTTCCTATATTTTGTTCGTTCCAGTTATAATTCCTGCATTTTAAAACCAATGAAGAATGACATTAGGTCAGACTTTGTAACTGATTGGCTGATTATTTCTTACTTGGATATTCATTTAGTTTGATTTTCTTGCCAGTTATAGGAGTAGCCGCAGCCATGATTGGAGGCGTACTCCACCTTCATGGTATGCAAGAGCAGGATCACACAGCCGTGATTACTCTCCCAAGATAAGGCAGTGCTCTAGTATAATGATGTGCTTCCAACAGCCATCCAGGCATATCAGGCACTGTCTTCGGTATTAAGTTCAATTTATTGTTTTATTGTGCCCATCTTTTGATTCATTTAGCTGATAAAGCACGCTGCCTGTTGTATGTGTATTATCCATTGTTTGCTTTGTGAACAATCATATTTTGAACTTGTTTACTCCAAGTTGGTCCTAGGAAGTTAATCAGACATTTTAGAAATTCATATGCCCTTTGTTTTTTCACATCCTTCGAGAAAACAATAACTACAAAGTATAGACAATAGTGTTTATTTTGTTACTTTGAAACTGTACTGATGTTCCAGTTTGAATTTGGTTTGTCTGCATATCTCTTTCCCATCTAGTTTTCACATAATGATTATTTACTTCACTTTGCAGGTCTGTCTCACCTTACAGTCGTGAGAGGTCATATTCACGATCTCCTCCACCTCATAATGGGTCAAGGAGTCGCAGTCAAACTCCAGTCAGAGAGCGTTCACCATATAATGGCAGTCCAAGGAGCTGTAGCAGAAGTCCAGTTAGGAGGGAGCGTTCTCCGGTTAGGGGTCACAGCAGGAGCCCTGGTGGTGGTGCTCCCTACTCGACGTGATCCAATCTGCAATGTGTCTCCATGATACTGAGCTCTATGTCCTTAGTAGATGAATGCTGTAATATGGATCTATCTATTTGTATGACTCTTTTGGTGTTGTTTCTAAACTCGACTAGAACTTAAGTTGGCATTGACAACAGATATTAGACTTTTGCAGTAGACTACATCAATTTGGATCGTTAGTGCCATTGGATGGTCTTTGAAATATGTTAGTGTGTGCTTGTAACTGTTGAATTTATGCATTTAAGTGCTGTTTGGACATGTGTGTTGTGTTCAAAGAAGTGCATTCAACATCTGTTGTATTTAACCCAGAATTTCAAAGCTTCGGAGTTTCTATTTGAACTATATTATAATCGCGATATAACTTGTTCACAAGATGGCTTAGGATCTAGTGCTCTCTTTTTTGAAAGACACACAAGTTGCATACATTTATAAACTTTATTTCACTGCTAAATATGTTCGAATTACTTCCCAATTCTTTTATCTTGCAAGGTACAAATCTCATTACTTGTGAATGATCCTTTTGTCATTTTTTTGGGAGTTGAAATCATGAAACAAAGAGTTTAGAATTATTTAAACTTTTCGTGTGTATTAGTTAATTGATTTTTTCGAATGTCAATATGTTTTAGGATATTTTTATAAAATATGATATCATTCAACCGTAGGTTCATTCGAAACGACATAATGAATGATACTCATTGTTTCTTAAATATCAACATTTTTTTTCTTTGAATTTTTGAATTACAAAATAAGAATTGAAGATTATCTTAGTTTTCATCTTCAGAAAGATGAAAATAAATAGGTCTAGAATTTGAAAAAAAAAAAAACATATATCAACAAAATGTGAATGATGTTGGCCATTATTGAGAAATTGTCACTTTCCAACTTGTATTATTTGTTTACCTTGGCTAACTTTTTGCAAACATTTTGACCAAGTTAATGACTTTCCTCTCATTATTAATCCAATCTTATATTATAAGAAAAGTCAAGAAATTACTTGGCCGTTTATTAAACTTTTTAAATTAAGAAATAAAAACAAAGGTAGTAGTTTATAGATTAGGCTAATGAATTGAACTTTTTTTATTCTATTTTCACCACTTATATCTTATACCTTAATCGAATTTAACAAGATTCAAGTGCGGAGTCTTCTATTTTAAATCGAGATTAAACAAAAATAAATCATAAGTTTAAGGCATGAAAACAATTATGAATGTTTATACTCACACCTCAAGATACGATGATTTATACGTCAAATATTTTAAAATTATTATCGCTTATTCCACGAATATTATTTTTGAATTTATGTTTGAATTCTAGAGACCATGGCTCCATAGGTCCCCACAAATGCTTAGTTGTCTTCAACTAAATGAAAAAAATAAATAGAGATTTATTCATAAATATTCAATCATTCTTCCACATAGACTTTTCACATTCTTTTTTTTAACCTCAACCTGAAATTATTGATTCTTTTCTTTTGAGAGGTAAATACCCCAAAACCCTTTATATTCTGTCCGTTTTAAAATAATTGTCATGTTTTATTTTTTATAAATTAATTTAATATTTTAGTTTAAAATTTAAATATCAAAAAATTATACGTAAAGTATTATTTTATAAATTACTAATTCTTAGTTCATACTATTTGAATCTCAAAAGAAAATTATAATAAGTATTTCGAATACTTTTTTACTTTACTTATTATAATTTTAAGATAAAAACATTAATTTCAAGAAAGCCCCACAAAAAATAATAAAATAAAAGAGGAATTTAAGGGAATTTTAAGCTAGATACATGGCTAAAATCTTGATGTGTCATCAAAATTTGTCACATTTTTCAAGAATCTTCAGATCTAGAGAAGAAAAAAGAAGTGAAAAAAGGGTTTTTTTTTTTCTTTTTCCATATTCCAAGTAGAAAAACAAGAATTGTATAGTGTGTATACATCTGTAAAGTTCTGGAATTGAGATTTGGTATCAGCACAAGTGCTACATTTAAGGCCTCTTTATTACTTTATTGTCTTCTTCTTTCCTAAGTGTAACAAAAAAAGTAATCTTTTTTATTGTGTATATGTACAGAAACATGAATAAAATAATTATTTGGACTTATACTGTACATGGGTGTTTATGTTTTTAAATTATAAGTTTAGTTTAAGGTTAAAGTTTTAATCTTTATCAATAATTATGTAGTAATAAAGGAACAGCTCATTTTTGAGGGTCTCTTGAAGTTACTGCTACAGTATACTAGTGTCTTGTGTTGTTTCAGTTTCCTCTAGGCAAAGTTTGTGACCACTCATTTCTCTGTTTTTTGTACCCAACAAAGTGTAGTGTGAAGTGGGGTAAAAGGGTTTTAAGGGTTTTCTTCAAATTTTTGTTTTTGTGTTGTCAGCTTTGTCCACTTAACTATCTGTGTGTTTACATTTGAGTTTTACTAACTCTTAATAGGATCTTGATTAATAGATTTTCTTGGTTTTGCTATAGTGGATCAGAAGTTGAATTCAGGTACTTTGTTTCTTTTCGTTTTCTTGTTCCTTCATTTTCTGCTTCTGGTTGAAATGTTGTGTACTTCTAAATCGGTTTTGAGATGTGGGGTTTTGAACTTTGAGGCTAAACTTGTAAAGGGTTTCTTAATCTTTAGATATTTCTTGGGATTTTGGTGTTGTCTATGCCTTTTAAGGTTTAAGATAGTGTAAAGTTTGGTTCTTTGAAGGTTTTTAAGCATTTGCTTAGGAGAAGTGGATGAGTGCGACTGTTTTGCTCTTATGAACTGATAAAGCATATGTCATAATCAATGTTACCTCTGTAGTGACAATGTTTTTTGTTTTTAAGGTGCCATGAAGTGGACTGATAACTATGTCTTAATTTGTGTACTACAATGAGACAGAAATGTTAAATTCTTGAGAATCTGTGGCCTATTGTTTGGATAGACAAGCATGCTAAACGCGAAAAGTTTGAATCTTTTGTTAGGTTCTTGTTAAATGGAACCAGACTGTATTGGGTGCTGTCCACTGCTGAAATTCTGGGTTCAGCTAGACATGTTTTAGTGGAATACTATGCTAAGACTTCTTATGTTTATGGGTGTAGGGTTTCCATTTTTTTTTAATCGCTGGGGGTGGGATGGGGATATGGTATATATTCTTCTAATATAGTTCGTGTTGGTAGTACAAGATCCTATACTTGAGCAGTCAACAAGTTAGAAAGCAAACAACCATTTCCACTTTCTGATACTGGTTTTGTTTTGAAGTACTTTGCTATAAACACGATCCTCCGTAGATATAATATGATGATTCAGCCATTTCCCTTGAGCTCATGGCACGTGTATTCCTTGTTTCATATTCATTTGATGGGTTCTTCATCCCTGGTTGATACTGTTAGGCGAAACCCAACAGCATAGAAAAGGATGCTGAATTTAAGTTCGAGCATCTTTACCAAAGTCTCATTTTCTATTTGTTTACTTTGCTTAGTTTTTAGATTTCTGGGGTCGGTTTAACTGGGTAGAATGAACTTTTGCCTGTTAAGTTTTACAGTTCTCCTTATCATTCAAAGTTATAGTCATTCCGCTGAGTTCATTTGCTTTCTTTCTTTTTTTAAATCAAAATAGCTTTAATTTCTTGTAATTTTTTTCCTGTAGCACCATCTTGACAAATACCATTTGAAGCAACAGTTGCCGGCTGATTGATATTAGAGTTGAAGTTTTGGATGGTTCTGATGACGCTTAAACCGTGGCTTGCCATATCTATACTATTTTCTTTCTTTATCTCAAATTTAATAGGTAATGCAGTAAGTTTCTCCCTGTCAGCTCGATAATGTTATTGCTTTGTATTGATTCAGCACATTGTTTAATATCATGCAAGGGTCGTTATTTGGTTATATGATATGTCTTAATAATGGTAAATATCAGTTCGTATCAATTGATAAATAGGGTATGTTTGGAAAATAAAAAACAGACCACCGAATTTGAATTGTTAAAAACTTTATATCGTGTTGTCTGTATCATTTATTGAATGCTTAATGGAATTCTTCTTGTTTATTTGTTTATTTTGTATTGTCATGCAACTTAAGTATAAAGAACATTTATTTCCTACTTTATTAGCTTTGTAATTTAGCTTATCAAAAATTTCTTTTGGGGGATAATGTATAGGCTAATCATGCAAGATAAGTTGTAACACATACTAGTATACAGCGCTATATGCTAGTTAAATAAATAAATGTTCTAATTTGTAAGACATATCTATAAGTTTTGAGTAAAATATGTTAACTTTTCAAAGATGAAGTTCTTATAAAAAATTTCGTAGATGAAAAAGTTAACTGAATATAGTAAAATTGCTTGGAGTCGGCTTGATTTGCTACATGATTAGAAGAGGGCAAAAGAGGTTAGAATTTCACCAGATGGTGGTTGTGTCATGGAGTACAAAAAACCATTATAGGAGACTGCATGGTGATTTGACTGTGAAATGCCAGGTAGCGTTGTGGTTTAATAGTTCTGCCAATCATTAAGGTTTATCAGTCAAGCCTCCCATTGATGGTCTAAAATTCTTCTTTGCACTCTTTGAAGGACTAGGTATTGACCCAAAAAGTGCTTCTTGCTCCACCATCAGCTGTCCCTGAAGCTTCTTCTGGTCTCTCTGCCTTTGACGCTCGAGCTCTCTCTCCCACTTTAGAGAAATTTTGTAATTACACATTTGGTGATTAACAGAAAATGTTAGTTACCAATTTTTTTTTATTAAGGCTTATCTAAAGGATCATCCTTCACAAGTCATTGATAGAACAATGAGTTAGGAAAGGCTACAGGAGGAAGCATTGAAGCTGTCTTACAAAATCTTGGTGTTTCTTAGTGACTTGATGAAGAAACTAGTAGCATCATATTATCGTTATAAGAATGCAAATGGAAAAAAAGACTAACCATAATGGCAAGTCAGAGGAAATCTAGTGTTTTCTTTTTATTTTATACCTAGAAAGTTGTTTGATATGGTTTTCTGGAGAATCAGTTTTAGTATTGGTCTTTTGATAGTTGTTCCGCTGAGGGTCCATCAGAAACAACCTCTCTACCTTCACAAGGTAGGGGTAAGGCTGTGTACACACCATCCTCCCCAGACCCTACTTGTGGGATTACACTGGGTAATGGATGTTGTGTTGTTTTTATTTTGATAGTTATTTCAGTTCTTTGTGTTGTGATTTCTGTCCTTTATGTTATGTACTTACATTTTTAGTTATCATGGGATCCAACCGTCTGAGCTGCTTACATAATGGTAAGTTATAGGTGCTTTGATTCATTTGTAGTGTTAACGTGTGTGTTTTTCAAAATTGTAGGTGCATTTGTTGGAATAAACATCGGTACTGATGTAACAAATTTACCCCCAGCTTCAGATGTGGTTGCACTCCTTAAAGCTCGTCAGATAACTCATGTGCGCCTAGTTAATGCTGATGCTCATATGTTGAATGCTTTAGCCAACACTAGTATCGAAGTTATTATTGGCGTTACAAATGAAGAAGTCTTAGGGATTGGAGAATCTCCATCAACTGCAGCTGCTTGGGTAAATAGAAATGTAGCAGCTTACATGCCTGGAACAAATATTACAGCTATTGCTGTGGGAAGTGAAGTTCTCACCGCAATCCCAAATGCTGCACCAGTTTTGGTTCCCGCTATGAATTACTTACATAAAGCATTAGTAGCTTCACGACTAAATAACCAAGTTAAAGTTTCAACCCCGCAATCAATGGACGTGATTGCTAAGGCATTTCCTCCTTCCACTGCCACTTTCAATTCTTCATGGAACTCAACGATCTTCCAGATCCTTCAGTTTCTAAAAAATTCAAACTCGTATTACATGTTGAATGCTTATCCATATTATGAGTATGTTCACTCTGATGGAATCTTTCCAATTGAATATGCTCTTTTCCAACCACTCTCTGCGGTGAAGCAAATTGTTGATCCAAACACCTTGTTTCATTATGTAAGCATGTTTGATGCTTTAGTTGATGCTACATACAACTCTATAGAAGCACTCAACTTTTCAGATATTCCTGTTGTTGTGACGGAGACTGGTTGGCCATGGGCTGGCGGTTCCAATGAGCCAGATGCTACTAAGGAAAATGCGGAAACTTTTAATAATAACCTGATTCGGCGTGTTTCAAATGATACCGGTCCACCTAGTCAACCCAAAATTCCCATTAACACCTTTATTTACGAGATGTTCAATGAAGACAAAAGACCTGGGCCAATCTCAGAAAGAAGTTGGGGGATCTTTTCTACAAACGGGAGCGATGTTTATTCCCTTGGTTTGGGTTCGTCGGACAGCATTTCTGACAATTCTAGTACGGCTTTTTGTGTAGCGAAACCGGGTGCAGATGAGAACAAATTGCAAGATGGCATTAACTGGGCTTGCGGCCAGGGACGTGCTAATTGCAGTGCAATTCAATCTGGGCAGCCTTGTTATTTCCCAGATACTATACAAAATCATGCTTCGTATGCTTACAATGACTATTATCAAAGAATGCATAGTCTTGGTGGAACATGTGATTTTGATGGTACAGCAACAATGACAACACAAGATCCAAGTAAGTTGTAGTATGTAATTTCCTTTTTCATCTTTACATGGAGTTCCGGGAGATGACTTGATTGATGTCTGGATTGTTTTGGCTGATAATGTTGATTTGGTAAATTAACAATTAACGACATGTTGATATCCCTCTCTTATTTCTCACTCCCATATCAGTAAGAATCTATTTTGCCTATCTGGCTGAAGGCAAACATGCTCTTAGAGATCTTATTTTCCCTTGCTGAATAAAATAAATATCAACTCCCGTCGAGTTTGGCATGATGTAATATCGCATATTCTAGTTCATATTACGTGACGAAGCTAGAGTACAAGTGTGTTTCTATTGCACAAGTCGAGTTTTATTGCTCCTTACTGACGTTTGGGGTTAAGTTGATAGAAATGTTGTTTTAGTTGTTCAATATGACAATATCTTTATTTTTACGGCTATATTAGATGAATGACATTAATTTCTTCAAATGTTTGTGTATGATATATGGGACTGAAACATTGCTTATTTGCAAGAAAGCCTTGTTGTGTCTACTTCATTTCATACAGATTAAGCAATGGTTCTCAGAGTTGTGACGCTTTAATTAACATGCAAAGTATGTGTTTCTACATTATTGCGAAATGCTTCTAGCAGTATATTTCTTAGTAACATTTCAACATGCTGAACCTTGCATTTTAGTCTATACGAAGCTCTTTTGCACTTCCGTTTTCTTTTGCTTTTCAAAAAATCATTGATAACAATCTAGGAAGTATTCATTATTTTTGTTACCTTTTTCATCCTGTGTATGTTATCAGAACCATTTTTCGCTCTCTTTCCCAAAACCTGATTCATTTAATGGATTTCCTGGTGCAGGTTCCAGATCATGTAAATTTACCGGAAGGTGAGATATCTAAACTAAGTACAATGCATAAATTATCTATATGAATACAGTCAGTCATCTCTATAACAGTCATCCTCTATAACAACATTTCACTATAACGGCCAAGTTTTCTTTGGAATTGATTCTTCATGTTATATTAAATGTTTTCGCTGTAGCAGCCAGAAATATCCAAATGACGTCGTTATAGAGAAGCTTGACTATACTAACATCCTGCATCTGCACAAATATTGCCTCTATTTGCACTGAATTACTTTTTTCTTCATCCGACAGTTCGAATTCAGGTGGTGGGGTGTTTCCTCCGGCAGCATTTGGACCTATCGGCGCGACTTCTCAGAGTACAACGATTCGATCGCCCGTTATTGCTTACACAATGGTTGTATTTTTGGCTTTGTTGATTCTTGATGTGAATGCACATTTTGTTTTCTAGCATCTTTAGGAAGTGAGATCCTTGCATTTTTGGATTCCCTTTGTGTATTTTGCAGGAAAATTGAACCAATTCTATTAGTTTGTTAGTTTAGATATTGATATTTGTCTTCTAACACTCAACTAGATGATGATTGAAATTCATTTTTTTTTTGCATATTTTTCCTTGTTGGTGAAAAGCTTCCTTACCATCACCCTCACCCTCACCCTTGATTGTAATAACGGTGGTGTTCTGGTCAGCTTGACACATGTTCACTCTCATTGGTTCAAGTACACATGGAATTTTGTCCATCAATGTTTAGACACGCGAGAAGGAATCACCTTCCATCAATGTTCTGACATATGAGAAGAATTTACTTTTAATCAATGTTCAAACATGTAAGAAGAAATTACTTTCTATTAAAGCTTGGGCATATGAGAAAAAAGTTACTTACAAACGCAAAGAAATCACTTTTTTCAATTAAAGCTAAAAGACATACGAGAAAAAATTACTTTTCATCAAAGCTTATACAAATGCGAAGAAATCACTTTTTTCTATTAAAACTTAAGACATATAAGAACAAATTACTTTTCATCAAAGTTTAAACAAATACGAAGAAATTACTTAATTAACATATAAATCTACTCGTAAAAGTTGTGGAATTTTTTTTTTTTAAAATCTTTATTTTGAAGATGAAGACATGTTTGGATGACAAAATTTGTGAAGTCCTTTTAGATGGATGATATTCTTTGAATGTTGAGATTCTAAAAGGATAGAACTTGATAATTGGTACCACCATTTTCAAGTTGATATTTTTTTGTTGCAAAAATCATTATCTACGTAAAGAAAGCTAAAAGAAAAAAATGTTTAGAAGAAAAATAGAAGCTTACAAGTATAGTTTTAATCATCTTTTCATCTTCTTATAATAATGATGTTCGACTCACCTTCTAACATCGAATTCATCTGAATCCAATAATTTTTATGCCGAGTACAAATTCATTGTAAAAATTTGTTACAACGAGTTCAATGCAACAAATCTATATGATTGAATCTAATATAATTTAAATTGTGAATTCGCTTCTGTCTCCGACCAAATGGCTCTATTAATAATTTGTTTTTTTTAAAAAAGTTGGAATCAAACTCCAAAACGACGTCGTAGTAGAACAAAGCAGAATCAGCAAAAAGGCTTCCACTTGGATAAGCTGAAAGAATCTTCTAGCAGAAAGAAAATGTACAGCGGAGCTCCGTCCGGCGGAATAGGAATCAGCGGCGGCGGCGGAGGCGGCGGAGGAGGAGGAGGAAGGGGAAGAGGAGTAGGAAGAACATGGCCGTCGACGACGTCGGTATCGACATCAGGGAAGAGAATACAGAAGGAAATGACAGAATTAAGTATGGAAGCACCACCAGATTGTGCAGCTGGACCTAAAGGAGATAATCTTTATCATTGGGTTGCTACTCTCTTTGGACCACCTGGTAATTTCTCTTTGATTAGATATAAAGATTTGATCTTTCTGTTTTTTTTTTGTTTAGAGTTAATGATAAAAAATATTGCTGTTTTGCGAGTTTCATTTCTCAACTATCATATGTTCTATTTTCCTACTTGATTGAGTTGAACTATCACTGTTTATGTGTTAAAACACTTTTCAACTATCAGCTAATTCCTTTTCCTATTACAATTATCACAGGCATTCAGGTAGAAAAAGAGAACAAATGATAGTTGATGTGTGTTTTAATACATAGAGAGTGATAGTTCAGGTAGGAAAAAGGAATAGATGATAGTTGGGCTGTGAAATTTGCGAAAAAGTAATAATTCAGTGTGTTTTTTATCATTATCTCTTTTTTTCCGTTTTCTATGAGGATGAGTACTAGTGGTTGAGTTTGAAGTATAATTTGCATTCTTTATAGTCCTTTGGACATAAAAATTGTGATATTTGAAAAAAGTGTACTCCCTCTATCTCGATTGATGTGATTGCGTTCGACTAGACTTATGCTCAAAAACAAGTAATAGATATTTGTGTGACTATAAACAATTTTACCTTTCGAATATGTATTGCATATTAGTGTTGTCAAAGGAGTGCTTAAGTCCTGAAGCGAGGTTCAAAACATGTTGAGTGCTTCGCCTCGCTTAATTTGCACTTTAGTGTTGCATCAAGACTCTAAGACATACTTTCCTTGCCAATGAGTGTTTCCCGAAGAGGCGACACTAAACATTGAATATTTCACTTTGTTGTTATTGTTTATTCAATTTCTTTGTCCATATATTTGTTATTCATGCTCATAATTATTAATTTTGAACTAAACATATATATTTGTATGTATTCTCCATTAGCACCTTTCTTATTAAAATCCGCACTTTATTTGCGTTTTGCACTTAAAGCCCCAACAAACCTTAGAGCTTTTTTGCGCATTTCGCTTTTGATAACACTGTTACGTATTCAAATTCGTTTGAATGAGAGGAGGAAAGGGTAAAATAGATATTATAAAGTTGAATTAGTATTAAATATAAAAAAGTGTCATTCACTTTTAGACCGACTAAAAAAGAAAGAATCACATAAATTGAGACGGGGGAGTAGAATTTGAAGTTGAGTAGAGAAAAGATATTTGTAAATTGAAGTTGTGTCTGAATATGAATTTAAGTGTTAGCTTGAAGGAGCCATTTGAAGAAGCTGTTCTGCTTGATCAGTCAATCCTTTATCAAATGAACAAAGAGAAAAATAGGACGTTAATTCGTTATGCATAAAGTAATAGTTAGGATAAGGATTTCAGTTATAAAACAACAACATACACTGTGTAATCCCATATGTGGGGTATGGAAAGGGTAGAGTGTACACAAACCTTAACCCTATATCGTGGAGGTAGAGATGGCTACAACAATTTATTTCTTTATTTTTCATGTTACCATATTGATCTCCTAGAAGAGTTGCATCCTGCAATATGTTAACTAATTTGAGGGTGTAAAAAGTTTCTCAATGTACAAAACTTGAACTCTTGAGTGCTTGATTTAAATGAATTGTCGTACTTTAAATTTGGTTGTATTTCTGCTTGATTTTCTGATATTTAGATGGATAGGTTTATTGCTTTCAATTTATTGAAGAGTTCCTGTTACTTCTCTATCTGAAATCTTCCTGTTTCTTGCAGGAACACCTTATGAGGGTGGAATATATTTTCTTGATATAACCTTTCCTTCTGATTATCCATTTAAACCTCCAAAGGTATGTTGAAGATTACACAACGAATGTACTATTCATCTAGCGTTGTATTTTTCCTGATCCAGGCGCCTACTTTTGTATTTTATCTGAACAACAAACTTCCAATATTCTCCATCAGTTATATCGTTTCTTCTGATATAAACTTTAAAACTAGGATGAAGCGCAAAGATCCTTGTTCACCATCTTCTGATAAAATGTTTGCGGAGTTCTTTTCTGCTGAATAGAACTTAGATAAGAAATGGTAATTGCTGTGAACTAGTTGCTTCCCTTACTTATGAAAACTATCACTTGTGCTCTTTTGATTTTTAGGTCATGTGTAAATGCATGGTCATTGTGGGAACTTGTTACTCTTGAGGTTTATGAGTTCTAGATTATAGCCTTTTGAGTTATTGGATTTTAAATTAATAATTTGTGCACATTAAATGTGTTTTCGAAGGCAACTACAGGGTTTGGATCAAAGCGACTGGGTTCTGCCGAACTCTTACATTCTACTCTAAGTTCATTTGCCATTATTAATGGGAAAAATGAAGCAAGTCTTTCCCAAATCTCTTATTTCTTACACCTTTTGTTGATTAAAAAAAGAACACTTTGCTCCTTCCTGAACCTTGTTTTGGTGTACAGTAAATGAGTAAACTCAATAAACAATTCAGTAAATCTGTTAGTTACTTTCACCTTTATACAGTACCATGCTTCCGAATAACAGTTATTGTATTAAACTAAGAAAATAAAAGCATGGCTTCCTTTTGGTTGAAATATTTTCACCACCAAATTCAGCGGATAAATAAGAATCATCTTCACAGACTTTGTTACAGTTCTTGTTTGTCGGCTGAATTTGGTGGAAATTAACTTTTTCTTCCCTTTCCTTTTCTTTCTGACTCAGGCTTTTGCAGGTTGTATTCAAAACTCGTATATATCATTGTAATGTAGATCCTTCCGGCAATGTTAGCTTGGACATCCTAACAGAGAACTGGAGTCCAGCATTAACAATCTCAAAGGTGCTACTTGCTCTGAGATCAATGTTTACTAATCCTGAAACCTGTAAGTACATCTTCTATCTGCCGTCCTATGCCCTCTCTCAAAAGAAGTGAAACAGACTGTAAAGATACGACACTTGGGCTTAACTCACCCCCAAAAGCTAGCTCACGAGGGAAGATTGCCCAAGTCCGTATAAGCAAACCACTTGTCCATTCCCCAACCAATGTGTGACTCTAACAGTCTAACCCACTCTAACACCCCCTTCACACCCAATCCCAACTGAAGCGTTAGTCGGCAGTCTAAATGGGAATGGGCCTGACTTTGATACCATGTAAGGATACGACACTTGGGACTAACTCAACCCCAAAAGCTAGCTCATGAGGGGAGGATTTCCCATTCCATATAAGCAAACCACCAGTTCATTTACGAAAAATATTAATTTTTGTAAAGAGAGGAAAACATATAAACATAAAAAGTGTCTTCATATATTGCTTGGTGAAGGCGTTTATAGATTTATGTTGGATACCATCTCCCTATTTGGTTTGCATGGGTTAACGGTAAGATGAATAGTTGAAAATAATAACTGTAGAACAGAGTGTACAAAAATATACCTTTTTTCTGTATCTTATAGTTCCGCTTCTTGCAGATAAGCCGGTTGTTCCTGGTATTGCGCACTTATACTTGGGAGATAAAGCCAAACATGATGAAATAGCTACACAGTGGACACTGAGATTTGCAAGGTGAAAGAAGAACTTGATGTGGAACTTTTTTAACAAGTTCAGGTCAGCCATTGCTTAGTTTGAAGTGTAACAAGCATAGAAGAGCTGTTGTAGATGATATTTAAACTTACAACCTGTATATAGTTCATATAAATAAATTCGACTTTTGTTAAACTAATTTTCCAAATTTCACATTTAGACCTGTTGCTTTATTTGTTTGTTGAATTGTTCTTTCCTTCATTTACAAGTCCTCGAGGCTAAGAAATTGGAGGACAGGTTTTACCCTAAAATTCAATTAATCGTTGCATCATGTGAAGTTTTTTTTTTTTTTTTTGGATCTTTTATTGAAAGCAAGTAGAACTAGTCTGAGTCATTACAAAGAAGAACTGAACGCCCATGTTAGAACATGACGTGGTGCCTGTTAGTTGTAGTTGCATCACAGTTCCTCCCAAAGCTTGCTAAGGGATTCCACCACAATATTGTCATCTTGATAGACATGGCGAACTTCCGGTAGGCCCATTGCTCCGAGGTTGAACCTGCAATCAAATCTATACATTGTATCATGTGTATTCACTGTTTTTTTCTTGAACTCCATGTTTAACATCTAATGCTATGGTGTAGATAGAGGAATAAAGAGAATTTCCCACCCTCTTTTTCTGGTTATATTTTAAGAAAAAGTCAACCTTATACTTAGTAGGATGCCATAACTTAGGGGTATCCTGCCTTTTTAGTGGGTAACCATGAAGGCATTATGTAAAGACAAGTCTTAAAACTGACCTAGTCTTTATTTGAACCTTGCTATCATCTTAGTGGTTAACCATGAAGCAAATACATTAATGTTTCGAAGGATGTCACAATTGCACTATAAAAACCAGAGATCCTAACTCAACTATGCAACACAAGTCTTAGTTCTATCCTTTCTTTTCTCTCCAAGAATCACAATGAGAAGCTTTTGGAATTTGGGGCAATTGCCTCTACTAGCATTTGCTTTGGCAATTTGCTTTGTAGCCAGCACTGTTGTTGCTGATTACTCTTATGGATATACTTCTCCCTCACCTTCTTACACCTCTAACAAGTACTACAAATCACCATCTCCATCCAACTATCATGTACCCACTCCATACTACAAGAAATCGGAGAAACATGCTGAACATTCTCCATCACACTATTACAAATCACCGGTGCCTTCCAAGCACGACTATTACAAGTCACCTACTCCTTCAAAGCACTACTACAAATCACCAGTAGCAGTGAAGTATTACAAATCACCAGTTCCTTCAAAGAAGTACTACAAAGCGCCTTCCCATCCAAAGAAGTACTACTACAAGGCACCTTCCCATCCAAAGAAGTACTACTACAAGTCACCATCCCCTGCTAAGTACTACAAATCTCCATCACCTGCAAAATACTACAAGTCACCTGCTCCATCAAAGCACTATTACTACAAATCTCCATCGCCTGCAAAATACTACAAGTGGCCTGCACCATCAACACACTATTACTACAAGTCACCATCTCCAACAAAATATTACAAATCACCCGCTCCTTCTAAATACTATAAACCGTCACCAGTTTATTACAAGTCTCCACCACCACCACCAGCTTATTATGAGAAATCACCTTCTTACTACAAGTCCCCTCCCCCTCCCCCATACTACAAAGAATCTACCCCTTACTACAAGTCCCCTCCCCCTCCACCATACTACAAAGAATCTACTCCTTACTACAAGTCCCCTCCACCTCCCCCATACTACAAAGAATCTACCCCTTACTACAAGTCCCCTCCACCTCCCCCATACTACAAAGAGTCTACGTCTTCCTACAAGTCCCCTCCACCTCCCCCATACTACAAAGAGTCTACCCCTTACTACAAGTCCCCTCCACCTCCCCCGTACTACAAAGAATCTACGCCTTCCTACAAGTCCCCTCCACCTCCCCCATACTACAAAGAATCCACCCCTTCCTACAAGTCCCCTCCCCCTCCCCCATACTACAAAGAATCTACCCCTTACTATAAATCTCCTCCCCCTCCCCCGTACTACAAAGAATCTACGCCTTCCTACAAATCCCCTCCTCCTCCACCATACTACAAAGAATCTACGCCTTCCTATAAATCTCCTCCACCTCCACCATACTACAAAGAATCTACGCCTTCCTATAAATCACCTCCACCTCCCCCATACTACAAAGAATCTACCCCTTCATATAAATCCCCTCCCCCTCCCCCATACTACAAAGAATCTACCCCTTCCTATAAATCTCCTCCCCCTCCCCCATACTACAAAGAATCTACGCCTTCCTATAAATCTCCTCCCCCTCCCCCATACTACAAAGAATCTACGCCTTCCTATAAATCTCCTCCCCCTCCCCCATACTACAAAGAATCTACCCCTTCATATAAATCCCCTCCTCCTCCCCCATACTACAAAAAATCTACGCCTTCCTATAAATCTCCTCCCCCTCCCCCATACTACAAAGAATCTACCCCTTCCTATAAATCCCCTCCCCCTCCCCCATACTACAAAGAATCTACGCCTTCCTATAAATCTCCTCCCCCTCCCCCATACTACAAAGAATCTACCCCTTCCTATAAATCCCCTCCCCCTCCCCCATACTACAAAGAATCTACCACTTCCTACAAATCCCCTCCACCTCCACCATACTACAAAGAATCTACACCTTCCTATAAATCTCCTCCACCTCCATCAACCTACTATTAAAATAGTTACTAATTCTTCATTTCCACCATTCCCATGAATTCTAACTCCTACTTCGAGTATCTTTATTTCCTCATCCAAAATTTTATGTATGCTTCAAGAAGGTTTTGCTTGTTTTGTGTGTTCCTTTCTTTTAATAATTTGTAATATGCATTGTTTGAGATCCTCAAGATCTCCCTCAGTTTGGTTTATTGTATCAAGATTCTTTTTGATGTAATCTCTTGAGAGTTCCACTTTGTGTAATACTATTTTCTTCTTTATCAAATATTGTTTGCTCTTATTGGTTGAGTTCTTTCATTGTTCAACAAGCATTCACCTTCTGGACATCTATGCTGAACTCTACATGAAGAGAAACCACTTCTGAGTATAGTCTCTGGTAACTGTACTCATAACTTTTGAGAAAGTAAAATTATATAAAATAAACAGAATAAGAAAGAAATAAAGAGGCATTTGAACTCAAGAGGAGGAAAAGGCAACATAGTCAAGGTTTATCAACATTTTTCTCTTCAAAGACTACTCTTTTCATTATTGATTTTTCCTTCTGTGAAGATGCAACCAAGTTTCAGATTTGTTAGAAAATTATTCTTAGTCTTATAGGTTAAACTAAAATTATATGTGCACTCCAACATTATGGCTTCCATTAAGTTACTAATAAATTAACAAACAATTCGTATGAAAATGGGATACCCAATAGCCAGAGACAAAAGATCCATATGAGAAAACATAAGTAAACGGGCCTCTACTTGAACCTCCAAGGATAAAGGTACATGAACAACCATTTGATCTCCATCAAAATCGGTATAGAATCTCTTGCAAAGTAATGGATGTAAACAAATAGCAGACTCCTCCACTAAAACGGGCTGGACTGCCTGTATGCCTAATCTATGCAGATTGGGTGCTCTAATCAGAAATATAGGATGTCCCTGCATAACTTCTTGATCAGTAAAAGAGTAATCTTCTTTTGTAGTTTATTCATAAGTTGTTATCCCCTTACATCTAACTATTAAATAAATAAGTTTCATACCCCAAAAACATGAAAAGAAACATACTGATATCAATCTGACTTAAGTAGGAAAACAGATTTGATGAGGAAAATGTAGAGTGAATAATGAAGACTAGGGAAAAGTTCAGACATCAAGATTTTCCCATATAAGTTCTGGAAACCTCACTGTAGTTGGTATTCTTAACGGAGAATATGTGACATTTGACTCTAATTTTCTTAGTTGCAATTTTCTCAACCTTTGTCCTGTGATCAATAAAGAGGGCTTTTAACAGTGAAGGTTTAGATAAAGATTTTTTGGGGTTCGTAAGACTAATTACATACTATTGCACATGAACTATTGGGATGAGCTTGTGCGTTAGGCATTGGGCGCATCTCAGGTGTACTTCCGGACACTTGAGGTGTAAGTATCGCGAGACAACTATCTCTACATCTGTCCCAAAGTATCTCATCTCTATATGAGTCCCTGACGAGTCTTGAGTTTGCCTTCCATATGTGATCCTCAGACCAAAATGTTATATAAGGTGTAATCTGGTATGACTATCCACTGTTCAATAGTAAAGTCAAATTATACATCCTTGCTCTGGAAAAAGAAGAAAGAACACCCTCCTTTTCAAATTGTCATTCTTTTACTTTGCCAATGGGATGGAAGTTGTGGCATTCCTCTTCTTCTCTTTTTTCTTTTTCTTTTTTGACTTTTGTTCCTAAATTACTTGTTCATCATGAATTTTTTTTTAAAGAATAAAGTCATGGATAAATGCTTCCCACTAAGTACTGACCTAGTCTTTATTTTGACTTAGCTATCATCTTAGTGGCTAACCATGAATCCATTGCATGACTGTTAAGAAGACTGTCAATTTGTAGTATAAATCAAGAGTTCAGTACCCAACTATGCAACACAAGTCTTAGTTCTATCCTCCTCTTCACCAAGTTTTGTTGGTTGCAAAAGCAAATGAGAAGCTTTGGAAATTTGGGGCAATGGCCTCTACTTGCATTTGCTTTGGCAATTTGCTTTGTAGCCAGCACAGTTGTTGCTGATTACTCTTATGGATATACTTCTCCCACACCTTCTTACAACTCTAAGAAAGACTACAAATCACCTTCTCCATACAAAAAGAAACCGGAAAAGCATGTTGAGCATTCTCCATCGCATTATTATTACAAGTCGCATGCTCCTTCAAAACATTATTATAAGGCACCTGTTGTTGCGAAGTATTACAAGTCACATGCTCCTTCAAAACACTACTACAAGGCACCTGTTGTAGCAAAGTATTACAAGTCACCTGCTCCTTCGAAACACTACTACAAGGCACCAGTGGTAGTGAAGTATTACAAGTCACCAGCTCCTTCAAAGAATTACTACAAGGCACCTGCTCCTTCAAAGAAATACTACAAGTCACCAGCTCCTTCAAAGTACTACTACAAGTCACCATCACCTGCAAAGTACTACTACAAGTTACCATCACCTGCAAAGTACTACTACAAGTCGCCATCACCTGCAAAGTACTACAAGTCGCCTGCTCCATCAAAGCACTATTACTACAAGTCTCCATCCCCATCAAAATATTACAAATCACCCGCTCCTTCTAAATACTATAAATCACCACCACCACCAAAATATTACAAGTCACCAGCTTACTACAAGTCTCCTCCACCACCACCAACGTATTATGAGAAATCACCTTCTTACTACAATTCCCCTCCCCCTCCACCATACTACAAAGAATCTACCCCTTACTATAAATCCCCTCCTCCTCCCCCATACTACAAAGAATCTACGCCTTCCTATAAATCCCCTCCCCCTCCACCATACTACGAAGAATCTACCCCTTCCTATAAATCCCCTCCCCCTCCACCATACTACGAAGAATCTACGCCTTCCTATAAATCCCCTCCCCCTTACTACGAAGAATCTACCCCTTCCTATAAATCCCCACCCCCTCCACCATACTACGAAGAATCTACGCCTTCCTATAAATCTCCTCCACCTCCACCAAAGTACTATGAGCAATCGCCTATAACCTATAACTCACCACCTCCACCACCACCAACCTATTTCAAGCAAACTCCCACCTATGCCTCACCTCCCCCACCTCAGAAGTACGAGCAATCTGTCACCTATGCTTCACCTCCACCCCCGACAGCGTCTCCCCCACCGAAGTACTACTAAACATTCAATAACTCTATCATTTCCATGACTTCTACATCCTATTTTGATTTTATTTCCTCTTCCAAAATTTAATGTATGCTTGTCAAAATGATCGGCTTTGCTTACTGTATGTTCAATATTGTTTTGTTATAATGATTTGTATTTTGTATTCTGTCTTCTTTAGTTTTTCTCATTGTATGAAGATTAATAGTTTGTTACCTATCTTCTCTTCTTTGTGTAATATTCTGTGGTTTTAATCGACTTAATTCTTTCAAGTCTAGTATACCTCCATAACATCTCTTCCGAATTGTTAATTGAAATGAGGTGGTATTGTCTCTAGAGAATTCTTTCAAGTATAGTATACCTCCATAACACATCTTTTATGATGCAAAAAGATACAAAAGGTTAGTTGGGAAACTAAACTACCTTACATGACCTGTCTAGATATTGACTATGCAGTTAGTATTGTTAGTCAGTTCATGTCTGCACCAACAGTCATACACTGGCTAGTTTTGGAACAAATCTTGTCTTATTTGAAAGAAGCTCCAAGCCTTGGTATATTGTATAGTGATTACGGACATTCTCATATTGAGTGTTTTGCAAATGCTGATTGGGCTAGGTCAAGAATTGATAGAAGATTTACTATTGACTATTGTGTCTTTGTTGGTAAAAAGTCTAGTATCTTAGAGGAGTAGGAAACAAAATGTTGTATTTCGATCTAGTGAATAATCCGAGTTTAGAGCTATAGCTTAATCCACATGTGATACTATGAATCATTACCTTTTGACTGCGGTTGGTTTTAAGCCCTCGTCTCCGACAAAATTTTGGTGTAATAATCGGACTGTTCTACACATTGCCTCTAATCCAGTATACAATGATCTAGTGAAACATATTAAGGTCGATTGTCACTTTGTTCGTGAGAAGATTCAAGAGAACATGATTTCTATTGGCTATGTAAAGACAAGAGAGCAATTGGGTAATATATTCACAAAGGCTTTAAATGGAACTCATGTGGAATATTTTTCTAACATTTTGGACATGATTAATATCTATCCTCCAACTTGAGGAGAGTGCTACATAATGTGTATAGACGCATCTTCATACAATCGTAGGTTAAGATAATTAGGGATTTTATGATTTTATTTCCTTAGATAGATTTACATGTACACAGTATACCTACAAATATTTCACTCTTGGAATAATACAATAAGGAGATTTGTTCCAATTGTCTCTTTATTTTACAATAAGCATACGCTTTCTTTGACATACTTTCTGTTTTTTTTTTGGATTGAGAAAGAAAAATTTTATAAAACAAAAAGAACAAGAAAGAAATAAAGAGTCATTTAAATTTATGCAAATTCATGATTTCAACAATTCTCTTTCATATCTGTCAGAACATTATTCTTAGTTTTAATAGGAGAAATTGCAATTATGTAATGCAACTCAACATTGTGGGCTTCCATTAAGTTAATAAATTAACAACCAACTCATAACACAAATATTCATTAGTAAAAGAGTAATATTCTTCTTATGTAGTTATTTGTTTGTTGTTACCTCTTACATTTAAATGTCATACCCCATGAACATGAAGAGGACAATATTGTTATCAATCTGACTTAAGTAACTAGAAAAACAGATTTGAAGACGAAAATATAGAGTTTGAATAATGAAGACTTAGCTAAAAATAAGACATCAAGATGTTTCCGATAAAAGGTGTTTGTGAACTAAAGACTAATTACATATGATTGCACAGAAACTATTGATCCTCTGTAAGTTTTTGAACTTCATGTTCAATTTTTCTACAAGTGATGGAAGTTGTGACATTCCTCTTCTTATTTTTTTTTGGTTTCTAATTATTTGTGCAATCATCAGAACATATTTTAAGAAAATGTCATGGAAAAATGCTTCCCACTAAGTATTGACTTAGTCTTTATTTAGACTTTTCTATGATCTTAGTGGCTAACCATGAAGCCATTACATTTATTTCAAGAAGGATGTTACTTTGCTACTATAAAAACCAGAGATCTCAACTCAACTATGCAACACAAGTCTTGGTTTTATCCTTTTCTTTACAATCAAAATGAGAAGTTTTAGGAATTTGGGGCAATGTCCCCTACTTGTTGCTGCTTTAGCAATTTGCTTTGTAGCTAGCACTGTTGTTGCTGATTACTCTTATGGCAATACTTCTCCCTCACCTTCTTACACCTCTAAGAAGTACTACAAATCATCATCTCCATCCAACTATCATGTTCCAACTCCATACTACAAGAAACCGGAGAAACATGCTGAACATTCTCCGTCACACTATTACAAGTCATCACCGGTGCCTTCTAAGCACGACTATTACAAGTCCCCTGCTCCTTCAAAGAACTACTACAAATCGCCGGTAGCAGTGAAGTATTACAAATCACCGGCTCCTTCAACGAATTACTACAAGTCACCTGCCCCTTCAAAAAAGTACTACAAGGCGCCCGCCCCTTCAAAGAAGTACTACAAGTCACCATCTCCTGCAAAGTACTACAAATCTCCATCGCCTGCCAAATACTACAAGTCACCTGCTCCATCAAAGAACTATTACTACAAGTCACCATCCCCTGTAAAGTACTACAAATCTTCATCTCCTACAAAATACTACAAGTCGCCTGCTCCATCAAAGCACTATTACTACAAGTCACCATCCCCATCAAAGTATTACAAATCACCTGCTCCTTCTAAATATTATAAATCACCACCACCACCAACATATTACAAGTCACCAGTTTATTACAAGTCTCCACCACCACCACCAGCTTATTATGAGAAATCACCTTCTTACTACAAGTCCCCTCCCCCTCCACCATACTACAAAGAATCTACCCCTTACTACAAGTCCCCTCCACCTCCACCATACTACAAAGAATCTACGCCTTCCTACAAGTCCTCACCACCTCCCCCATACTACAAAGAATCTACCCCTTCCTACAAGTCCCCTCCACCTCCCCCATACTACAAAGAATCTACCCCTTACTACAAGTCCCCTCCCCCACCCCCATACTACAAAGAATCTACTCCTTACTACAAGTCACCTCCACCTCCCCCATACTACAAAGAATCTACACCTTCCTACAAGTCTCCACCACCTCCCCCATACTACAAAGAATCTACTCCTTACTACAAGTCCCCTCCACCTCCCCCATACTACAAAGAATCTACGCCTTCCTACAAGTCTCCACCACCTCCCCCTTACTACAAAGAATCTACTCCTTACTACAAGTCTCCTCCACCTCCCCCATACTACAAAGAATCTACGCCTTCCTACAAGTCCCCACCACCTCCCCCATACTACAAAGAATCTACCCCTTATTACAAGTCCCCTCCACCTCCCCCATACTACAAAGAATCTACCCCTTCCTATAAATCACCTCCCCCATACTACAAAGAATCTACCCCTTCCTACAAGTCCCCACCACCTCCCCCATACTACAAAGAATCGACGCCTTCCTACAAGTCCCCTCCACCTCCACCATACTACAAAGAATCTACGCCTTCCTATAAATCTCCTCCCCCTCCTCCATACTACAAAGAATCTACGCCTACCTATAAATCTCCTCCACCTCCTCCATACTACAAAGAATCTACGCCTTCCTATAAATCCCCTCCCCCTCCCCCATACTACAAAGAATCTACCCCTTCCTATAAATCCCCTCCACCACCACCATACTACAAAGAATCTACACCTTCCTATAAATCACCTCCACCTCCCCCATACTACAAAAAATCTACGCCTTCCTATAAATCTCCTCCACCTCCTCCATACTACAAAGAATCTACGCCTTCCTACAAGTCCCCTCCACCTCCACCATACTACAAAGAATCTACGCCTTCCTATAAATCTCCTCCACCTCCTCCATACTACAAAGAATCTACGCCTTCCTACAAGTCCCCTCCACCTCCACCATACTACAAAGAATCTACCCCTTCCTATAAATCACCTCCACCTCCACCAAAGTACTATGAGCAATCGCCCACAAAATATAACTCACCACCTCCACCATCACCAATCTATTATTAGCAAACTCCCACCTATGCCTCACCTCCACCCCCGCCAACATACTGAACAACATTCAATTCAATAACTCTATCGTTTCCATGCTTTTTGCATTCTATTTTTATTCCATTTCCTCTTCCAAAATTTAATGTATGTTTGTCGAAATGATCGACTTTATTTATTGTGTGTTTGTTCTAATGATTTGTATTATGTATTACTTGAGAATTAATTAAGTTTTCCTCATTGTATCAAGATTAATAATTTGTTACTTGTCTTCTCTTTCTTTGTGTAATATTGTATCCAAATTGTTATGTTAGTTGAAATGAGGTGGTATTGTCCCTAGATAATTTCTTCCTTGCAATAGTTTGTAACCTATATATCTAATTAAAAAATTTGGTAAAATCTACAAAAATGATTTATAAATTCACAAAATCTAATATCATGATATATAACTCAACGACAACGCTTAAAATACATTAACATTATAAAATTTTAAAATAAAGTAATAAAAAAGTTAGCATAAATTTTAGAAATGCTAATATATGACTATGAAATATGCAATCAACTTTATATAATATCATGATATACAACTCAACTACAACGCCTAACAATCCAAAGATTAAAAGGAAACAAAATATCATATGTTCCTCTTGAGAAATAAATATATTAAGATACATTTTCTTAACATTATTATTTGAATCTCTCTCTTTAATTAAACGAGTTGTGTTTGGATCAACTTGTGTGTAATGTGACTATTCCACCATGTAGTTGCTACCTAGCGGCTAGCTCACACCATAATACAGGTACCAAGTAACTTTACTCCATCGAGGCGTTAAACAGATGGAAAAATATCATCTAATAATTGAAGACACTCTTTCCATTATTGAATTTCTTGCTTGAGATGAAACCAACTTTTAGATATAAAAAAAATGTTACTTAGTCTTATAGGAAAGTTACATTAATTAATCAACCATAATTAAGTAATGTTATTGTATATTCATACACATGACAACATCAACTAATTTGATATAAACATCCGATGCGAAAGTTAAAAAAACAACACTTAGAAGAAAAAAAATATGGAGGTTGTATAATGAAGATTTTGAAAAAATTAAAAATAAAAAAAATCAAGATTTTTCTTATGGAAAGTTCCATCAAATTAACTCACAATTGTAACGTTCTTAGAGTAGACTGTAGAGTATAATATATAATTAAGGACCTCTAATTTTTAGTTTTAATGTTCTCATCTTCAAATTAATTATGATCAATAAAGATTGCTTTTAAAAGATACAAAGATTACTAAAGAAAATTATCAATTTTCCTGTAATTAGTATATGTTGTTTTTATTACTATCTTGTTTTTTTTTTGGTTGTATTTTTGTTACTTTTTTTTTGGGATTGCTTTGGATGCATCATTTCTCCTTGATCCGAGGGTCTATTGGAAAAAACCTCTTTACCTCTGAGGTAGGGGTAAGGTCTACGTACATTCAACCCTCTCCAGATCTCACTTTGTGGAATTATATTGGATATATTGTTATTGTAATCTAGTGTGTGTATATGTTCTTTTTGTCTTGTTTTTGAACTTCATGTTCAATATACAAGTCAACTAATATATTCTTTCTAAATTAGCCCACTTGCAAATTATTTTTTCAACCACCAAAAAAAAATGCCTGCCACTAATTAATTACACTAAAGTAATATTTATTTGGACTTTGCTATGATCTTAGTGGCTAACCATAAAACCATTACACTAATTAATCTCAAGAAATATGTTACTTTGCTACTATAAAAACCAAAGGTTCTATCTTTTCTTTTCTCCAGAAATCAAAATGAGATAACTTACATAAATTTATAATTAACTGAATTAAATTAGCTAACTAATACTATATAACAAACTATTGATAAACAAAGCTTTTGCATCCAGCAACTCAGTAGACTTGAATCCTGCAATTTTCAAAAATGAAGAATTAAAGTTAAGAGCTTTGAGGATGATCGTAGGTAGAAAATACATCGATATATATAGAATAAAATAATCTTCTGAACGATACAGATCAAATTGAATACCTGGAGGTCGCTACACATTAATATCTTTTATTGTGCCTTTTCATTCTTGTAATAAGGTTGTGTTCCAATTGCACAACCAACCTCGAAAGCCATGCTCGATATTGAGTTGACAACATTATGTATATTACGGACAATCCAATAACTAGTCCACAACCGTAACCCATGAGAACCGCCTGCCAACTGATCATAGATGAATTTTCTTCTTCTTCTTCTTGATCTTGCTCAGCTGGAGTTGTTGCTTTTGGTAACCTATCATCACCGCCACAATGTTTTGAGAGTGGCAATCCACGTAACCCATCATTCCCTTGGTATGAACTATTCTCAAACGTATCAAATTGTTTTCCTTTGGGGATGCATCCAACAAGATGATTGTGAGAGAGATTTAAGACTGCAAGAAATGTGAGGGATGCAAGTTGTGGTGGAATTCCTCCGCTTATTTTGTTAGATGAGAGATCCAATGATTCGAGCACAGATAAATTTTGCAATGATGCTGGTATATGACCTTCCAAGACATTGTGAGATAAGTTCAACGTACGAAGTCCAACGAGATCTCCAATAATGCTTGGAATACGACCTTCAAATCTATTCCTTGAGAGATCGATAATTATTTGTGTAGTCAAAACTCGAGGAAGTTCATGATTCAATCCCTTTGTTGTCACTATCAAAGAATTTGTGTAATAATAATAATATATATCTGCTACATACTCTCGGGTTCCATTGTCCTCACCATTTGTTTTCATGGCTTGAAAATTCTCAAAAAGGCTCACTGGTAAATCTCCACTAAATCCATTGGATGAAAGATCTATGACTCGAATTTGAGCAAACAAGTTGTCAGTCCTTATAGGGCCATATAACTTATTTGATCTCAACTTTAAAATATGCAAATGAGGTAGGTCTCCCAACCATTTTGGAAATGTGTCATTCAACTCATTGTTACCTAAATCAAGAAGTTCCAATTTTTTACAATTGATCAAAGATGGTGGAACTTTCCCCTCTAGCTTATTACCATCCAATTTAATGATGTTGAGTTGATTTCCAATACTAAAAGTTGTATTAATTGTCCCACTAAGACTATTGTTGCTTAAATCCAAAATCCAAACTGTACTCATATCACCCAAACATTGTGGGATTGTTCCCACCAAATTATTACTTCTCAAATTTAGTACAAACAATTTTTTTAGATTGCAGATAGCTGAAGCAATAGGACCTTCCAGCTGATTTTTTTCCAGAGTAATGATACTTAATGTTTTGAACTCGAACTCCTGAAATTTTCCACTGAAAGTGTTATTGCTCAAGTCTAACACTGTCAGTGAAGGAAGGGAGAATATCCAGGAAGGTATAGTCCCATTCAAGTAGTTTGATGACAAGAAGAGCATTTGTAGTTTTTTCAGCCCACTTACGTTGGATGGAATTGGACCAGTTAGGTAATTGGATGAAAAATCTAATACTTCAAGTTGCATCCAGCTTCTGTTAAAGGATAAGAACTCAAGTCGGCCATCAAAGTTATTGTTTGCAAGTGATAATTTCCTGACCTTTTCAAATCTCAAGTACTGAGAAATCGGTCCTTCAAGATTGTTACCATCAATGTACAAAAAATCTATGTGGGTGAGATTCCATAGAGGTTTAGGAGTAGGCCCTGACAGATTAGAATCACCCATGTCCAATTCAAGCAATGAAGTTAGATGGCTAAATGATTCAGGTATCCTACCAGTAAAATTCACTTCTCTGAGATATAACTTCATGAGTGATGCACTGCTATTCCATTTGGTTGTGGGAAACCTAACTGTGAGCTGGGGATTGTTAGATAAATCAAGGAATTCTAAATCAGAAAGGTGGAAAACTCTTTCGGGCAATACCCCACGTAACTGTGTGAATGAAAGCTGTAGAGTTGATAAATAAGAAGAGAAATTCATACTAATGCTAGAAGAGATTTTCACACTGTAAAGATCAAGCTCTCTTAATTGAGTCAAGTTCTTAAGGAGCTGTTCAAAATTGTGAGGCCCAAGACTAAGCTGATATAGACCATCGGGGGTGGTCCACATACGAAGAACGTGTAATTTAGAAAGGTGAGAGATTTCTACTGGGATTAGACCTGCAAAACTTGAACCCGACAAATCAAGATGTGTCAAGCTAGAGAACTCACCAAATTTAGGTGAAATGAGCAATCCAGAGAAATTATTATGAGACAAATCAAGCCTTTTGAGATTGAAGAGTTGAAAGAGGCTACTATTGGAATGAAACTTGCCTTGAAGTTGGCTGCAACGGAGATTAAGCTCAATCACCTGTCCTGTCGTCTCGTCACAATGAACTCCATCCCATGAACAACAATTTGTGCTCTTGTTCCATGAAAGAGTTTTTGGATATGACTGAATCTCTTGGCTTGTTATGTTGAAACAATAATCAGAAGCATTAGGATTAATGGTAAACATGTTCTTGAATTGTAGAAGAGCAAGAGCTTGATCTTTGGGGCACAAATGAGGTAAAGATGAGGAGAAAACAAGTTGACAGAGATAGAGATATAGCATAAAAAATACAAGTTTTACACAATCCATTTCTGCACTAAAATGATCAAAACTAATTAAGTTGGTAGAGAAGAAATCAAGAAATGTTTGCTTTGTGTGTCTATTCAATAATTTTGATGAGTTATATATAGCACAAATTAAGCAAAGAAAAATTTACTACTGGTTACCTAGTCATTTTCAGTCACTTCAATGTGTCACACAAATGAATGCAGGAAACTATCAATAGTTCACATTCTGAATTCAAATTAAAACAACAACGCGTAGTCCCACCACTTGTAATAACACATGCATTTTGTCTGATACCTTTGTTTCGGCTCTCTTAACAACCCTCCACACAATTTTTCCTTTTCGATTACAAAAAAATAGGACAATTTATCCAGGAATAGGGCCAGCTCGAACCAATTTTCCACGAGAATTGACCTGCTGATGGAAGACAGTGCAGGAGTCCAGACACGGCATGTTCTTCATATATTCAATACCACTGATTCATTAAGTCCAACGAGATGATTGTGAGAGAGATTTAAGACTTCAAGTGATGTGATGAGAGATGCAAGTGATTCAAGTACGTACAAATAACTGGTGCAGTGATGCTGTTATACCACCTTCCAAGCGATTATGAGATAAGTTCAAAATTAAGCTGATGTAATTTACACTCGATTGCACAAAAATAATTGAACGAACCCCAAGCTTTGCGCGTTAATTATAGTTACTGTCCTGTTACTATCTATTGTTTTGGTACTTTGGTTACTTTCTTTTCTTGACTGCTTTGGATGATTTCTCCTCGAGCCAAGACTCTATTAGAAACAATCATAAAGTCTGCGTACACTCTACCCTCCCAAGATTTTACTTTGCACGTGGGATTATACTGAGTATGTTGTTGTTATTGTAATCTATTGTCTTTGTATCATTCTTTTTGTTGTTGTAATATTCAAGTTAACTTATATATTATTTTTAAATTAGCCCACTTGCAAATTATTTTTTCAATCACCAAAAAATATGCTTTCCACTAATTACACTAAACTAATCTTTATTTGGACTTTGCTATCATCTTAGTGGCTAACCATGAAACCATTACATTAATTAATCTCAAGAAATATGTTACTTTGCTACTATAAAAACTAAAAATCCCAACAAAACTATGCAACACAAGTCTTAGTTTTCTATCTTTTTTCTCCAAAAATCAAAATGAGAAGCTTTGGAAATTTGGGGCAATGGCCTCTACTTGCATTTGCTTTGGTAATTTGCTTTGTAGCTGGCAGTGTTGTTGCTGATTACTCTTATGACTATACTTCTGATTCACCATCTCCATACTATAAGAAACCGGAAAAACATGTTGAACATTCTCCATCGCATTATTATTACAAGTCTCATGTTCCTTCAAGACACTACTACAAGGCACCTGTTGTTGCGAAGTATTACAAGTCACATACTCCTTCTAAGCACCATTACAAGTCACCTGTGGTAGCAAAGTATTACAAGTCACCTGCTCCTTCGAAACACTACTACAAGGCACCATTGGTAGTTAAGTACTACAAGTCACCAACTCCTTCAAAGAAGTACTACAAGGCACCTGCCCCTTCAAAGAAGTACTACAAATCGCCAGCTCCTTCAAAGTACTACTACAAGTCACCATCACCTGCAAAGTACTACAAATCTCCATCTCCATCTCCTGCAAAGTACTACAAGTCACCTACTCCATTGTCGCACTATTACTACAAGTCACCTAGTCCTACATACTACAAATCACCATCACCATCAAAATATTACAAGTCACCAGTTTACTACAAGTCTCCTCCTCCACCACCAACTTATTATGAGAAATCCCCTTCTTACTACAACTCTCCTCCCCCTCCACCATACTACAAAGAATCTACCCCTTCCTATAAATCCCCTCCCCCTCCACCATACTACGAAAAATCTACGGCTTCCTATAAATCCCCTCCCCCTCCATCATACTACGAAGAATCTACGCCTTCCTATAAATCCCCTCCACCTTCACCATACTACAAAGAATCCACACCTTCCTATAAATCCCCTCCACCTCCACCATACTATGGAGAATCTACGCCTTCCTATAAATCTCCTTCCCCTCCACCATACTACAAAGAATCTACCCCTTCCTATAAATCCCCTCCCCCTCCACCATACTATGAAGAATCTACGCCTTCCTATAAATCTCCTCCACCTCCACCAAAGTACTTTGAACAATCACCTACAACCTATAACTCACCACCACCACCTCAGAAGTACGAGCAATCTGTCATCTATGCTTCACCTCCACCTCCACCAGTATCTTCCCCACCGACGTACTACTAAACGTTCAATAACTCTATCACTTCCATGACTTTTACATCCTATTTTAATTCCATTTTTTCTTCCAAAATTTAATGTATGCTTGTCGAAATGATGGGCTTTGCTTATGGTGTGTTCGATATTGTTTTCTTCTAATGATTTGTATTATGTATTAATTACTTGAGAATTAAGTAAGTTTTTCTCATTGTATAGTTTGTAACCTATCTACTAAAAAAAATTGGTAAAATTACTAATTTTTTTAATATCTAAATTCACAAATAGTATGAAATAAGAATAAATATATTAAAATTGTAAAATCTTAAAAGAAAGTAAAACGTGAAAAAGTTAGCATATTCTAAAAATTCTAATATAACTATGAAATATACAATCAACTTTATATAATAACAGAAAATACAACTCAACTACAACACCTAACGATCCATAGATATGAAGGAAATCAAATTTATTTGGAAACAAAAAATGTCATATCTACCCTTGCCTCTTGAGAAATAAATAATCAAGCTACATTTTCTGGACCAACAATTGTATGCGCCGCGACTATATATTCCACCACGTAGTTGTTATCTAGCTCCCACCAATATAGGTATCGAGTAACTTTAAACCACCAAAGCTTAGACACTGGATTTTTTTTTACTATCTAGAGTTTAAAGACAACTTTTTTCCATTACATATTGAATTTCTTTATGCTTGAGATACAACCAAGTTTAGATAAATAAATAAATAAAATTAAAAAAAGATATTTAGCCTTATAGGAATAGTTACACTTGCATAATATATACAACTCCAACATTGCGTACTTCCAACAAGTTTAAGTAATAGATTATCAATACCTTACAATTAATATCATACAAATAATACAATGATTCTTCGATAAATTAGAGTAATCAATAGATATTATTATTTCTAAGTTGTTTGTTATTCCGTAACACTTCTATACCCAAAAAAACAAGGACAATATAGTTAGGTAAATACTTACTCGCTTCGGGTGTTACATCAAACTGATGTAACTTACTATAATTAGATAATATAATGGAGTGAATATATGTACATGCATCAATTAATCATGGTTATACGATGTTATTGTATATTCATACACATGATATGCATTCATTAGTTTGGTGTAAACACTCAGTGCGATTAAGAGTACTAAATAAACAAGAATTAGAAGGAAAAAGTATGGAGATTGTATAATGAAGATCTTGAAAAAGTTAAAACATCAAGATTTGTCTTTAAGTAAATTAAAGTTCCATCTAAACTCACAATTGTAATGTTCTTAGAGTAGAGTATAAGATATAAGGACCTCTAATTTTTAGTTTCAATGTTTTCAATTTCTAACCTATGATAAATAAAGATGGCTTTTGAAGATGTAAATATTACTTAAAAGAATTTTTTTTCGATTTACAAGGCTAATTACATTCGATTGCACAAACATGATGGGAGGATCCCTTTTACTAAGGATGCATCGTCCAAGGTGAATTTGTAACGAGTCTTAGGGTGTTGTTTGGTAGGAAGGAAAATATTTTCCACGAATTGCCTTAATTACTTATTTAAGGTATAATCTAGTGTGTGTATATCTTTCTTTTTTTGCTTTTGTTGTTTTTGAACTTCATGTTCAATATACAAGTCAACTTATATATTCTTTCTAAATTAGCCCACTTGCAAATTATTTTTCAATCATAAAAAAAAATGCTTACCACTAATTATACTAATTAAACTAACCTTTATTTGGACTTTGCTATCATCTTAGTGGCTAACCATGAAGTCATTACATTAATGATTAATCTCAAGAAGGATGTTACTTTTGCTACTATAAAAACCAAATATCCCAACTCAAATATGCAACACAAGTCTTGGTTCAAAAATCCTCTTCTTTTTTTCAAACATCAAAATGAGAAGCTTTGGAAATTTGGGGCAATGGCCTCTACTTGCATTTGCTTTGGCAATTTGCTTTATAGCTAGTAGTGTTGTTGCTGATTACTCTTATGACTAAACTTCTCATTCACCTTCTTACAACTCTAAGAAAGATTACAAATCACCATCTCCATACTACAAGAAACCGGAAAAACATGTTGAACATTCTCCATCGCATTACTATTATAAGTCGCATGCTCCTTCAAAACACTACTACAAGGCACCTGTTGTTGCAAAGTATTACAAATCACATGTTCCTTCAAAACACTACTACAAGTCACCTGTTGTTGTGAAGTATTACAAGTCACCTGTTGTTGTGAAGTATTACAAGTCACATGCTCCTTCTAAACACTATTACAAGACACCTGTTGTTGCGAAGTATTACAAGTCACCTGCTCCTTCGAAACACTATTACAAGGCACCGGTGAAGTATTACAAGTCACCAGCTCCTTCAAAGAAGTACTACAATGCACCTGCCCCTTCAAAGAAGTACTACAGGTCGCCAGCTCATTCAAAGTACTACTACATGTCACCATCACCTGCAAAGTACTACAAATCTCCATCGTCTGCAAAGTACTACAAGTCGCCTACTCCATCAAAATATTACAAATCACCTACTCCTTCTAAATATTATAAATCACCATCATCACCAAAATATTATAAGTCGTCAGTTTACTACAAGTCTCCTCCGCCACCGCCACCAACTTATTATGCGAAATCACCTTCTTACTACAACTCCCCTCCCCCTCCACCATACTACAAAGATTCTACCCCTTCCTATAAATCTCCTCCCCCTCCCCCATACTACGAAGAATCTACCCCTTCTTATAAATCCCCTCCCCCTCCACCATACTATGAAGAATCTACCCCTTCTTATAAGTCCCCTTCCCCTCCACCATACTACAAAGAATCCACGCCTTCCTATAAATCCCCTCCCCCTCCACCATACTACGTAGAATCTACCCCTTCCTATAAATCCCCTCCCCCTCCTCCATACTACAAAGAATCTACCCCTTCTTATAAATCCTCTCCCCCTCCACCATACTACGAAGAATCTACCCCTTCCTATAAATCTCCTCCCCCTCCACCATACTACAAAGAATCTACCCCTTCCTATAAATCCCCTCCCCCTCCACCATACTACGAAGAATCTACACCTTCATACAAATCCCCTCCTCCTCCACCAAAGTCCTATGAACAATCACCATCATACTACTCACCACCACCATCAGTCTACTAGAAATATTGATCAAACCGTTCACCTCAACCATTTCACCATTTTTTTTACTCTTAAATCCTTTTCTTCCTCCTAATTGGAGCAATTCCATTTCAACTGTTAAATTTTTATGTGTGTTTTCCCAAAGGGTCGATTTTTCTTGTTGTGTGATCTTTTGTACTAATAATTTATTATATGTATTTTTTTTTATATTTATGTAAGATGTTGAGATCTTCAACATTTTGGCTCATTGTATCAACCCCTTTTTATCTGATCAACTGAATTCTTTCCTTATAAATAAATGGTGATAATCGCATTCTTAAAAATATATATGATTCTAGTCCATGGACCGATAAAAGAGTTCAATTAGAGCGAATTATTGATTTTGATTTTGATTTTAATTTCTAAACGATCGTAAGACATTTTTCTACCACACATTATATTGAAAAGATGGCAAATATTTGGGAAAGACATGAAAGAATATAGTTTGTTTAATTGATATACTCAATCAAATAAAACACATGATTCGTTTTTAAATGCCTATATAGCTTATAAGATAATATTAATAGTTCCTATAACAGTTGGTTCGCAAAAATAAGTTTTTTTAAAATTAAAATTGATAGAATCTTAGCTAAGATCATCATTGTCTCTTAAACCGATTGGCTATAATTTTAAATTGAAAAAGAATTAATAGAAGAATCCGATTTTATTTTATTTTAATGATTTTTCATTTTAAAAAGCTCGAAAATAGGCTTCAAATAAACTCATATAGTAAAACTTGGCTTGTGCATCACCAATGTCAATTCCTAGAACTACTTAAATCGGAGGGACGCTAATCAATGCATCAATCTTGAACTTTTTCACATAGAGTCTTCTGATTTCATCTTACATGAGAAAGGTGATTATCGATATATATTGTTATTACCTTATAACTAACATGCAAAAAAAACACACTCAAATTATTACTAAAATCAAGAAAGACCAATATGTTCCAATTTCTCCATCTCTTTTTTGAAATCAACCATTGCTTCTTCTTGCAAATACACCAAAACTTTAAATCCATCTTTTTTCCCTTCATTAGTTGAAGAATAAGGCAAGAAAAAACAAGGCTCAATACTCCCAACTAAGTGCCTTGAAAGTGGAAAAACATTCACTGGACCACCCCATCCAAAATCAACAGTTGCATGTCCCAAATGTCTCCAATCAGTAAAACCACTCACCTTGTTACCTGCAGAGACAGATTCAGAATTTAGTTAACCGACTTAACTGGATTCAATATTTTCTAACAACTAATGTAGCTACTAGTGGCAAAATCAGAATTTAGTTAACGAATTCGAACGAACTCAGTATTAGCAACAATCGCTCTAAATATCAGTAGCGGATTCAGAGTTTTAGTTAATGTTTTAAACTAAAATTTCAAGAATGAATATAGTATTTTTAGCCTCTCAATTATTGTAAATATTGATTTTAGTCTTTGTAATATATATAGATGTCTAAGCATATTTAACCTTCAACAAATAAAAATAGGAAACTTTTGTTTAAAAAAATTAAAGAATTGCCGCAAAATCCTTTATTTATTGCGGTGAATATCAAATTCAACACAATACATCAGTAATTAATGAAATGATGTAATGAGTGATAATTTGAGAAGATTTGCAAGGGATAAAAAAAATTAATTAAAGGTTAAATTACTTAATTAGGCAGGTATCACAAGGACCAAAATATGAATTCATTTATATTTGAGGGACTAAAAGTACAAATTCTCCTTTCATCAAATATCAAAAATTCAAACTTACAATCTCACAAGTATAACGAGTTCAGTGCTAAAAGTTACCTGCCGTTATCCCTTCATGGTAATGTAGCTCCTGGAAATCAATGAACGATCTTACGTATTCATCGGTCGTGTTGAATTTACTCTTCTTGATTGAATCTGCAGTTTTTGACAATGGTTGATTTACAAGTTCTTTTGCAAGAAATTGAACATACATTGGGACACATCCATTTCCCCAATAGCCAAAGGGCAATTTTGGTATTATTACTCTTCTAATATTTGTTGCATATGCAAATTTCACTTTTTCTTCCATCGGAATTTTACTAGCCTTCACCCTGTATCGAGTTTATACCGTCAGATATCTCTATAATAATCACTTTATATAACAATATTTTATTATAACAAATAAATTTTCTTTCGATTCGATAATTTTTAAAAGTCAAGAATATATATACCTTGCTCTCCATATAAAAGCTCCTAATGCTTCAAAAGTAGTATAATTGGAACCGGATTGTTCATGTAAAAAACCCTTAAGCCGGTTCAACCACTCATCGTTCACCTTAAAACACTCTCGAACCGCCGGTTTACTCGGTTCGATATAAGGCAAAGAGTTTTTATCCAAACTAAGGAACTCATGAAGTGGGAACTCGACTCGGGGTGGGCTCCTGGGTCCGAGTAAACTCGACCGGTCCCAAACCGGTTCGAATTTGACCCGACCCACCCCACGAGCGAGCTCCGCCATTGCATTGAAAAAAAGGGTTGCCCCGAGTCCATCACATAACGAGTGATGGATCGCGGCTCCAAGAACCCACCCGCCACACTCAAACCGGGTCACTTGGAGAATAAAGGGTCTGGTCAAAGCATCTTCCCCTTTCGGGTCGGGTACCAATTTTTCGACGAAATTCACATCATGGTAATCATCAAGGTAGTTAATTCCACTCAAGGTACAATCCACCACGGCACGTGTAACCAGAACCCCACTGCCAGCCTGGCAGTGGAGCACCAAGCGTTCGTCTTCACGACGAACAAGGCTACCCGTGTAGTGGTAGTAGTGGACAAGGGCGGATGAGAGAGAGGACGTGACAACTTGAAACGGGTCGGGTCGGGTTTCCGGGTCATTGACATAGACCCGAAAGTACCGAAATGTGACATGGAGGTTTATGTCCGTGTCTAGGTGGGATAGAGAGAGGACGTGGTCATCGGTGAAAGGGGGCGTTGATGGGCGAATTACTGTTGTTTCCTCGATTTTTACGTCCATTTTCGCGGCGGTGGACGGAGGAGAATGGTGGTGGTGGGTGAATAATGATGGCCTTATAGTGTACACTTCTTGTTTATAGAGTTTGAAAAATTGGTAGGTAGCAAAAAAAGTTGAATGAAACATGTTGTTGATGTTTTTTTTATTTAATTTTTGGTGGGAAAGGGGTGGTTAATGGCTTTTTATTTTTGAATTATTATATTTTTTGACTAATATTAACTTAAACTTTTAAAATTGATGTATAAATAGTTAGGAGAAAATAAAAGTTATATAGTGGCATACACAAATATATATATATATCATAAATGATGTGAATATTTGAATAAACTAACAAATGAATGAATCGCTATAATAAGAGGCGGTATAAATTTTTATATCGATACTTAATAATGTTACCCAAAATCTGAAAATCTTGAATTCGTTTCTGTCCTTATATTATGTCATGCCATTTCACTTGTTTCTTTCTTGCTGTTATACCACTCATTGTTAGGTGGGATAATATTCCATTATTATATACATACAAGTAAAACTTGACCTTGACATAAATTGGGAAGTATTTAACTACTATTATTTTGTTTTTTGTGTATCTATCAATGACATTACCAAGAGCTTAACAAATTCATTGAACATTCAATGAAATTATTACGAACTTAATTAAGCGTGTGATCTAGTAATTAATAATCAAGTAAATTGAGAATCATAATATCTCTCGCATATTATATATGTCATGTATGAGACTTGCCAATGTTGTTACGCAGGAAATATGTTTTTCGAGACTCAAGGTTCTCATCAAGATTTGTAAACGTCATTACTCAAGGTGGTATTTATACACACATATATATAGTAAATTTTACCCAAATCCTATAGTGTTAAGAGCTAATTACATCATATTCCTACTTTTTTTCAAATTACAAAAATTTCTTAAAATTTAAGGATTTCGGATACATCACTCAACGTTCCGATACATCGCGTCTCGATTTGAGATACATCACTTAACGTCCCGATACATCGCGTCTCGTTTTTTGATACATCATTCAACGTCTGATACATCATGTCCCGATACATTACCTTTGTTGATACAAGACACACCTGTCCTGATACATCGCGTCCCGATACATTACCTTTGTTGATACAAGACACATTTATCCTGATACATCGTGTCCCAATACATTGCGTAAGAGTGATATATCCAAAAATAGGAGAGAGTATGGATTTTTGTAGTTTTTTTAAATGTTAGAGAATATAGTAAAATAAGTTGTGTATTTAGACAATTTTTTCTATATTTATATATTGAAAAGTGTGAGTACCATGTGAATTACATGTACTATCTTATAAAGTTCTTCAATTTTATCTACCATTCAAATATGTAATTCGTCTATGGTACAACATGTATCTCTTCTTCGAAAACTTGTCATCCCTTCGTTGAACATTACTTGTCTAATTTGAAAATCAAGAAATAATTTACCACTTAATCATGCCGAAAAGTGGCTAGGACTTAATCCCATGAATTATTATTAGCTAGACAGTTTCACATGTATGTTTTTTTAAAATACTTTTCCAATGTTTTTTTAAATACTTTCCCATATTGTCAATTTACTATTTCATGACAATATGGGACTTGAATATCTTTTATTATTACATTAAAGATTTTAAGCAATAATTGGAGACAAGTCAACAAGCAAATCTTCAACTCAAATTAAGAAACAATTACATTTTACATGTTCCCACTACTTTACTCTAAGCAAAGACATAATAAATAATACATAAATCAAACTAACAATTTATTTTTTTATATATCAAGAAAAAATCTTCAAGGGCCAGCTGGTGCACAGTTCGAAACTCGATGGATTAAAAATCTCATCATCAACCATGTCTTGAGACCTTTGAAAACCAAACCACATCTTGGTTTTAGAGAACCCCATGAAGAAGTACCAACCATAACATAAACTAGAAAACACAAGGCGGAACGAAGCACATCACCACCAACCCTGGCATTGACAATGGCACTTGATACGACCTCTTAGCGTTAGGCATTTCTTCCTCAACCACAAAAACAACGCGAACTCTAGCATCATTCCGAGACTATACAAGAAATTCACAAACAACATGATGTTTGCAAAGGTCAAGAAGGATACAACCAATGTTACTAGTATATATAGGTACAAGAATTCCAATCCAATATGTGTTCAACGAATCACATTACTCATGTTCCCAATACTTTACAATACGAAAAAGACATCACAAATGATAAATAAATCAAACTTACAATTCTTTATTTTATATCAAGAAATCCTCGAGGGCCAGCTGGTGCACAGTTTGAAACTCGGTGGATCAAAAAATCTCATCATCAACTTTGTCTTGATCAACAATTTCAAAATCAAACCACATCTTGGTTTTACAAAACTCCATGAAGAAGTACCAAGCAATGGCGAAAAGAGTGAGCAAGGCACTGACTATATACACGGTCCTATGAGCAACAACCATAACATAAACCAGAAAACAAGACGGAACGAAGCACATCACCACCAGTCCCGGCATTGACAATGGCACTCGGTATGGCCTCTTAGCTTTAGGCATTTTCCTCCTCAACCACAAAAACGACGCAAACTCTAGAAGCATCCCGAGACTATACAAGAAATTCACAGATGACACAATGTCTGTGAATGTCATGTAGGACACAACCAATGCTACTAGTGTTGGTACAAGAATCCCAACCCAAGGTGTGTTAAACCTTTCTGATCTTACACCGAAAACCCGAGGCAAAAACCCCATCTCAGCCATTCCAAGAATTTGGTAAGCACAACTACTCAACTGAGCCTCATACAAACCAATCACAGACAGAACAATCCCAAGTTCCATCCAATACTTCAACCAATTTCCAGCAATCATAGAAGCCAAATTAGCAAAATAACCATCAGTCCATTCACCTTGTTCCAAAGGAACAGCACCACTAGTACCCAAAAGTGGCAACACATAACTAATACATGTAACAATCCCAGCTGAAAAAAGTGCTTTAGGAAAAGTCTTTTGAGGTTGTTCAACTTCACCAGCTAAAGTACTAGCATTATCCCAAAAATTCAAGTTCCAAAAAAGGGTATTAAAGAACAAGTTCCAATCTTTTTTAACACCCTTTTGGCCTAAACTCAACCATCTACTAGGATCAATCTTTGGAATTGAAAACAATGTAATTAACCAAAAGGGGCAAAGGGAAAGCACACCAAGAACAACAGCAGTGTAACCAACTATAGACAAACCTAAGTAATTCAAGAAAGACAAGAACATAGATATGAAGAAAATGGCAATATATCTAGGTAAACCAGAATCAAGAATTGGGTAAATCAATCTAATGTAATCTAAGCAAAGAACAGGGTAAGAAGCTAAGTTACAAACAGCACTAAGTAATTTCCAAGAACCCATCAAAGAACCCCAAAAGGGTCCAAAAGCTTTATCAGCCCAAATGACAAAACCCCCATTACCTGGGAAAGTAGTGGCAAGTTCAGCAGTTACAAGAGCTTCAGGGACACTCCAAATAAATGGGAAAATCAGAAAACCAAGAATTGCAAGAAGAGGTCCAGCTGCCCCAATTGCTGCTTCTGCACCATAAGGGCCACCAGATACCTCAAAAAAGATTATGAAAATAAGTGGAACAAGTGCTAATTTCTTGGAGTTTTTGGTGGGGGTGGGGGTGAGGGTAGGGGTAGGGGTAGTGGGTTGTTCTTCATTTTCAAGAAGGGGTTGAGATGAAGAAGGAATTTCAGGAGCTGTCATGGTGTAATTGAAGATCTTAGATGCAAATTTTGGTTACTTTTATTATTGTGATCCAAAAATTTCTGATTTTAACGTTTCATGTAATATGAATTATTAAAAATAAGCAAAATAAGTATGGCTCATTCTTTAATCAAAAAAATTGAGTTATCATTTTGACGTACCTACCACATTGGGGTAAAACACTCTCTAACAAATGCGATTCCATATTCAAGGAGATCGAAACCAAGACCTCTTGATTAAGGATGAATGAGTACTTACCACTCCACCACAATCCTTATTGGTAGGCTTTCGACTTTTCAAAGCCATAGATTCAATAGTGTTTTCTTTAAAATGAGATCTTTTGATACAACTTTGAATTAATTAGATAGTAAAAAGAAAATCAAATATCGAATAAAAATTAAATAAAAATCTAAAATTTCAGACCTTAAATGTGTGTTTTTTCTTGATGAATTAATATCTTATGTAATATGAATTATTAAAAGTAAGCACAATAAGTACACCTCATTCTTTAGTAAAAAAAAATTCGAGTTTAAATTTTAAAAATAAATTGTCAAAAACATTTTTTTCTAGCCAAATGATATCTGATATGCCTATTGTTATTCTTAATACAATAATCAAAAGCTCTTGTCCAACCAGGATAATATTAATTCTTCATTAAATATCAGTCTCTTCATCTACCAAGGTACAACTCTTAAAAAGGTTGATAGATTTTGATTTTTTTTTAATCTCTCGACTTCTCAAAGCCATAGATTCAATATTGCTTTCTTAAATGAGACCTTTCATATGAAATTAGATTAGTGATGTCGTAAAGACGTAAAGAGAATATTGAATAATAAATTTAAAAAAAAATCTAAATCTTGCAAAAATCATTTACTCTATTTCCTTTTCCTCTTTAGTTATTTCCTTTTATAACTGTAGTGTTTGAATTAACATCTTCACTAATTCCGCAATATATCTCTTACCTCCAACTAATATAGATAAAGAGTAACTCCATCTAATAAAACAATAGCTGCTTTAGCTTCAGCCACTCGATTTTTTATATTCCTTTTTATTTCTCATTAAACGAATGACAGCCTCTTCTGAAAAATCCTAACTATTAGATAAATAAAGAGTTGAATATCCCCCGACAGACACCCATTATACCCTTGAGAAAAGTACAAAAAGAAAGAAAAGAATCAATTTTGAGAAAACTAAAACCAAAATTGTGAATAATAAAAGAAGAAGAAAGCAAAAAATGAAAAATAATAAAGGAAGAAAAAAGAATAAACAAGGTTGAACAAGTAAATTCACACAAATTCCATCACTATTGTGTAGTTCATTTGATTGGAGCAAGGTTTAGCACAGGACACAGCCAAAAGGGGAACATGTTGTTATTGCAGAATTGGGGCTATCCATCTGCTGTTTCTTTAAGTTTCTCCAGCAAACAAAACCCTTCAATTTACAACAACCCAACAACCAAAATCCTAGTATTTCCTTGTCTTGGGAAACATGGTAGATGTTTTTCTTCCTCTTCTTTAACCTATAAACCTTTGCCTAAGTTGTTGTGTCTTCATGGGTTTGGTGTAGAAGACATTACTGATGTTATCCATAACAAGGTTAGTCACTCTATTTCATAGGTTTGATAAAAAGTTGCAATCTTTTTTCAATTCTTGATATTTTCTTTATGTTTTTTTGTATGGTTGTTTTTGTTGGTTCTTTTGTGTAAAGATTGTGCCTTTATGTATCAATTGGGCTAAAGTTTAGTTGGGCTGTCATTATTTATGGTGATAGTTGGAGGGAGATGATTAAATTAAGATATAGTCTTTTCTTGACAACTTATAACTTGTTTGAATGGTTGTTACCTATTGATTGGTAGTTATTATAATGTGTGTAAACTTGTTAATTGAATCCCAAATTGGTTGTTCTCCCCATTTGTCCAAAGCCTTGGTGGATAGACGTTTTCCGTTACGTGTGCTGGTGGGAAGCTAGCAGGTACTAGTGGAATTAGAGGTGCGTGCAAGCTGGTTCAAACACCACTGTTATTAAAACAAACAAAAAAAGAATCCCAAATTGGTTGGATTTACACTATGTTGTAAAGTTGGTGTCTTTATGTATCAATTGAGCTAAAGTTCAGTTGGATTGTCATTGTTAATGATGAGACATAATACTTCAATTTACAATAACCCAACAAGCAAAATCCTAGTACTTCCTTGTCTTGGAAAATATGGTAGATGTTTTTCTTCCTCTTCTTTGACCTATAAACCTTTGCCTAAGTTGTTCTGTCTTCATGGGTTTGGAATAGAACTATAGAAGATATTACTGATGTTATCCATAACAAGGTTAGTCACTTCACTTCATAGCTTTTTTGGTTCCGATTTCTGAATTGGTTCGATATCCATTAGGTTTGGTGAAACTTAAAAGATGTCTCATTTGGTTCTTGTTCCAGGAATTTGGCTAATTGGACTTAATGTTTATGTAAAGGTCAGTTTCGCAAAATGATTTTCAGAGATAACACAAAATAAAATAGTGCAAGATGTCCTTTTAGTCTTCATTTTTGGATAATTAAGTTATGTTACCATAATGTCTATGTCACAGTGTTTTGGACGGTGAAAGGCGACAAAAGGCGATAAGGGTTTAAGGGTCTGCCTCACCACAAGGTGAAGCGAGCAGCGAGGCGCTCGCCTTTTTGAAGTGCCGCATTAATTAATATAAAAAATTAAAATATTTAATTGCATATATAACTTATCAAAATTTCAATAGCAATAACATATTAGCAAATATTTCAATTCAAAAGCTAAAAATAGATAGTAGTACTAAAAGTCTAGAACTTGAATGAGAAAAACACAGAACAAAAGTCAAAACAGTGAGAAAAAAAACGGAGGTAGAAGTAACTTTGAAGTCTAAAGAAGACGAAGGAAAAAGAAACAGAGGAAGAAGAAAAGAAGAAGAAATACGTATTGGTTGGACTTTGGAGTCGCCGAAAAAGTCTGGCTGGCTGCGGGAGAAGTCTAGTCGAGTCGACTAGTTGGAGTCGCAATCTAAGAGTGCAATTGTGCAAGTTTGGAAAGAAAGCCCTATAATTACCTTTCAACTTTTAAAACCTTATATTGGTCACATTTTTTCTTTAAGGAAATACAAAAGGCGACGCTTTTCTTGCCTTTGTCGCCACTGTCCCCATGGCATCGCCTTTTGAAGATCGCCTTTCGCAACACTGCTATGCAATTAGCTCAGATGTCAAATAAGAACTCTCCGATGTTTCTCTTTAATTACTATGTTAGGAACTGTGTATGAGCTCTACTTATTTGGTACACGATTCCAGAAAATGGCTCAACGTCTCTGAAACTGAAACATTGATTTCATTAATATGTAGACATTTGTCTCGGAAAATCACATTGCTGTATGATGTTATGCCTTTAAATGTTATTGATTGGTTTGAGCCGTCCCACAGGTTTTGGTTGCAGCAGCTGTATCTGCAGCAGTTGGTCAGCTAATGAAGCCTTTTACTTCATCTCTATTTTATGGCAATGAGTTCAATTTAAAGACTGCCTTGCAGGCTGGGGGTTTCCCTTCCACACACTCATCTGTAAGATTTTTATCTTTCTATCTTCGCGCAATCTTGTATAACCTCACCTATCATTTACACATCCGCTTCCTAAGCCAATATTTTATGATAAACTGATCAACGCTTCAATCCCAGATTAGTCTACGATAAAAGAAAATTTAGTTATTCACAAAATACCTACTTTTTTGCCCTTTTTGTTTCTGTTAGGTTTGCTTGGATTCTCCAAAAGTGTTGCCGCACTCGTGTTGGATCCTTCAAAAATGCACTACTTTTGGAGGATCCAACATGCACCCGGCAGCATTTTTGAAGAGTTCGAGCAGCATACCATTTCTGTCTAGTGTCTCATTTAATTTCATCTATTTTCAAATGACAGGCAGTAGTCGCCACAGCCACCGCCCTTGGCTTGGAAAGGTATTTTACTCCTTTCTATTTTCCCTCTAGAGGATGTCACATATGAATTCTTTTTTTATTGACTAGTTACTTTTTTCTGCTATGAATGACATGCTATCTGTGTCGTAACTGCAGGGGGTTTGCTGATTCGATTTTTGGTTTAGCAGTGGTTTACGCAGGCCTTGTGATGTATGATGCACAGGTATGTCACGAAACTTGAGCATTCCTTCTCTCTCTTTTTCCAGCTTCACTTCAAAAAAAGATTTTCTTTCGGTGTTTGGACGTTCTAAAATCTTTGTGGCATAATAAGTCTGATCACAAACCTTAAAAGTGTAAAATTTAGCAGGAGACAGGAGTGATGTTTGTCAATATTCCCTCGAGAAGGTATTCGTCCTTGCCTTTGATAACTTTGTGGTCACTCCTCGATGACAAAGAAAGGATATTAACTGAGGAAGATAAGTTCACGGCTTCACGGTAAATAGATGTGAACCATCTATTTTCAAATATAGGCTCAACACTATATGAGTTGAGCTAAATTTCTCTGTGCTATAATGTGATTGAAAAAGTACTTCAAACTGTAAACTTGATAGTATAAAGCCTATAATATAGGTACTGTACCACCATATCTACCGGAGTCCCGACTATGGATCCGATCCACATCTGACCCATAGGAGTTGGTTGACATGGAAAGAGAAAGATGAGAAGCCAACACACCCAAAAACTAGAATTGTGATCTCTTTGCTATTGATTATTTCTCTTTTTAAGAAACCAAAAGGCTCCAAAAATTGAAAAGTGACGTGCATTTCAAACCTACGACTAAGTGACACTGCTTCGGCCTACGTCATCCACTCTGTATCATCTGATTCTTGTGAGATACATATGCTTCGTGGCTTTGTGCTATACTGCTATCCTTAAGTTTCTCAGATCACATCAGACTTGGCCTGGATCATCGTGGTGATGATACAAATCCAACCACTTATTTCATTTTGTTTCTCCTTAAGTTTTATGTTTATCTACTTTCATTTCAGCTGCTAGTCATGTTTATTCTCTATGGTACATCCATAACGTGAACCATACCCTTCACACTTCACCAGATCGATGTCCTAGCTAAGTTGGATTCTAGGCCAAGTTTAATCTATTATGCTCGGAATCTCCAAATATGATGTTGCATCCATGTGGGATCCTCCAAAAATAGACTACTTTTGTAGGATATGACACGCACCCTGCGACATGTTGTTGTTGTTGTTGTACACCTGGTTTGTCTCACCATCAACATTTTGCTTCTGTAGGGAGTCCGAAGGGAAGTAGGCATTCACGCAAAAGCGTTCAATAAAGCTTTGTTCAGAAATCAAATAAACTCTGTTCCATCTGCTAACGAACTTGATGTTTTGACGGATTCTATACAAGAGAAACTATCCTCACAGGCTGAGAGCTCTGATCCTCGATTAACAGAGGAATCAAGTTCATTTCAACCGAGGTCGAAGAATGCTAGTTTATTGCTTAAATCAGATGAGAGAAGAGTCTCATCATCTAGTTTTGCTCCGTTGAAAGAACAGGTGGGTCATACAGAGGTTGAAGTCATAGCTGGTGCATTTCTCGGATTCTTTGTAAGCTTAGCGATAAGTTTAACATGACCCCTCACTCCTCAGTAGTCCTCAGTGCTTACTTCGCGTTATTTTTTGGTCCATGAGATACCACAGGAAAAACTGTATACAACATATGTACAATGCAAAATGCAACAACAATCCTTCTATAAATTGAAATATCAAGAAAAGTTTCACTAGCTTTGCCTTCATGAGACCTTTTTGTGTAAATTGCTTGGGTGAAATCGTGCTTTTGTAACCTGATGTTGATCTTAATAGTAGCGTTAGATGGATGATTTGAATTAACTTCGGTATAGAAAGCACGGTCCACCTATTGACTTACCTGGACGGGGTCAATGGGCGATCAAGAAAGCCTATGGTCAGTCTAAGGTCAGCTCCATTACACTTGGGAGGGGTGCTAGTCTAAGGTCAGCTTAAATGGTCGAGCCTACGTCATAATACCTACATATTTCCGCTCTTTTTGGATCGCGTTCATGCTGATGCTGGCTCTTTTCTGGGGTTTTCACACACAATGAATAGTGACTATTCATGATGACAAGAGTTTAACTTTTATATATCGACAGTGTAAACGATTTTTTTACATATTATAGGTAAACTATTGTCGATTAATAATATAAGTGAATTTAGTAACTTGAAAAATTAGAAATGCGACAAGTTAAATTACACTGATGGTATCTGTCATTTAATTTTTTACACTATCAGTATGTATAAATGTTAAATCCTAAGTACAAAAATACAAAATTGAAATTGAACATGACAAAGCAAAGGATATTTGCATTCAATTATTTGTGTCCTTCCTTGCCAAAACATAAATAATAACTAAAGAACCCATCGATGTCTCGATTGTGCTATCAAAGGCTCTAGAAAAGTCGAAATAGGAGAGCACTAATCATCTTGATATATAATACACGATTATATTACATGCATCGGGGACAAATCGAAAATGACCCAATAAATATAAATGTCAATGTACATATATGTTAAATTCTAAGTATAAAATATAAAAGATAATTGAAAAATAAATAAGTAAAAATCAAAGGATTTTTTTTATTTCAATTCTTAACAAGTGCCAAAAACATGAAGTATATACATATAAGGATCTTTTGGTTCGCAGGCAAAGTTATTTCGGGAGTATAGTCTTTGAATTATAATCCTGAGACTAATTTATTATATTAAGTTAGATGTGTGCGCTATCAAATTGCTTAAGGAGATGATTATACTCATCTAACTCATTAAGACATAACATTTTTTTACATCGTCAATATATATAAGTTAAATGTTAAAAGTTTAAAAGACAAAAGAAAATTAAAAATGAATATGACAAAGCAAAAGCATATTTTGCATTCAAATTCTTTGAGAACTAAAAAGTGTACATATTTCCCATATATGAAGTCTACATCAATGAAAAGTCTTCACAAATCACAACTGTCTTTCCTTGCCAAAAAGCAAGGGAAAAAAACATGCAACTAACTAGAAAAGACAAAAAGAATTCATCCCCACTTGTCTACCTATTAATTATTAGCATAATACATAAACATGACCCTTAACTTGACGTCAACTGGCAACTATGACCTTTAACTTTGTGTGTGCACGAGTAAGCACTTTAACTTGTATAGAATTGAACAAGTAGACACACATGTCCTACATGGCATAATACACGTAGGACGCCACGTAGGACACAAAATTGCCATGTAGGTGCCATGTAAGACGAATGTGTCTATTTGTTCAATTTTATACAAGTTAAAGTGCCTACTTGTGCACACCCAAAGTTAAAGGTCATAGTTGCCAGTTGACGCCAAATTAAGGGTCATATTTATGTATTATGCCTTAATTATTATTCAATATAAATATCATCATCAACCTTAGTGTTGAACTTTAGCCAACTTCTTTTGACTTACAAAACTTCATCAAGAAAATACCATCCTATCCCTCCAATAGTCATCAATCCACTAATTAAGTACATATGAGATATTCGCGGAAAAATGATAGTTTAAGTGTGTTTTTAATCATTATTTCTTAATTCTGAGTACAAAATACAAAGATTGAGCTATTAGATGAGATATGTGTAAGTTACATACTTCAAAATTATTTACCAACAAAGATTGTAGTGGGATGAATGAGTTCTCTTTCGAGCCTTGAATATGAAAAAAAAATCCTATTAGAGAGCAATTTCCCCTTAACTAGGCCTTACACAACGCGAATCCAGATTAATTGAGGACCCAATACAAATATCGAATATTGATGGAAAATAAAAAAGAAGTACATAAACAAATGAAAATTGAGAAAAATGAACATAACAAAGCTTGTGTTGGTTGTTAGGACATCCAAGCTTGTAATTGTCCTTGATCTGATTGTAATGGAATGGATGGAATTCCTTTTGAACTTTCTTGTTAGAAAGCGCTTCCCTCTTAAATAAATCTTACGCAGCATGAGTCCGGATTAATTGAATGTCCAATATAGGTATCGAACACAAAAACAAAAAAGAAGTACAAAAAACAACATAAAATTGTGAAAATGAATAAGACAAAGCTTGTGGTGGCTATTAGGAGGACTTCCAAGCTTCTAATTCTCCTCAATCAGATTGTGATGGATTGGATGAAATTCCTTTTGAACTTTCTGCTAGAAAGCGCTTTTCCCTTAAATAAATCTTATGCACCGTGAGTCCGAATTAATTGAATGTCCAATACAGATATCGAACACCAATGAAAAACAAAAAAAAGTACAATAAACAAAAGAAAATTGTGAAAATGAATAAGACAAAAGAAAGGTTATTTTTTGCATTCAATTCTTTCTCAAAATAAAGCAACATCTTTCCAATATACATATGAAGTCATATCATATCTATGAAATTGCAAAGTAAAAAAGAAGAAAAGTCATACATACCAACTACCTCCTTATAAATTATTCCACATAAATATCATCTACCCTATCATTGAACTTTAACAACTTCTTTGACTTACAAAACTTGATCAAAAAGTACCATCCAATCCCTCCAATAGTCATCAATCCACTAATCAAATACACAAGCTTTGTTGCTATAGCCATAATGAAAACCAAAAAACCACATGGAATCAAACACATAATCACCAAAAGTGGCAATCTCATTGGCACCCTATAAGGCCTTTTGATCAATGGAAACTTCCTCCTCAACCAAAGAAATGATGCAAACTCCAAAAGCATACCTAAACTATACAAGAAATTTGCACTAGAAATAATATCTTGAAAATCCATATAAGACATCCCAAGTGATATAGATGTTGACAACACTATCCCAACCCATGGTGTATTAAACCATTTAGACCTTAGTCCAAAAAACTTAGGTAAAAAAGCAATCTCAGCCATACCCAAAATTTGAAATGCTGAACTACTTAACTGAGCTTCAAACAATCCAATGGTAGACATCACAGCACCAATCTCAATCCAAAACTTCAACCACCTCCCTGATATCATCTCCGCGGCATTAGCCATAAACCCTGTATCCCAATCGCGCTGATCCACCTCCACCGCGCCAGTAACAGCCATAAGTGGGATAATATACCCTAAGCAAGTGAACACTACACTAGAAAAAAGTGCTAAAGGAAATGTCTTTCTTGGATTTTCAACTTCACCAGCCATAGTACTAACATTATCCCAAAAATTCAAGTTCCAAAATAGGGTATTAAAGAACAAGTTCCAATCTTTTGTAACCCCGTCCTGACCTAAACTCAACCATCTATGAGGATGAATCTTTGGTATAGCAATTAATGACATTATGATAAAAGGGGCAAGTGAAATAACCCCAAGTGCAACAGCAACATACCCAACAATTGTTAAACCAGTATAGTTAACAAGTGATAAAAACAAAGTTGAACCAAGAATTGCTAGTTTTCTTGGAACCCCAGAATCAAGAATTGGGAAAATTTCTTCTAAATAACTAATACATAAAACAGGGAAAGATGCAATATTTATGACACCAGTAAGGAATTTCCAAGAACCCATTAAAGAACCCCAAAAGGGTCCAAAAGCTTTATCAGCCCAAATAACAAAACCCCCATTACCTGGGAAAGTTGTTGAAAGTTCAGCTGTAATTAGGGCTTCTGGTACACTCCAAATAAAGGGGAAAATTAGAAATCCAAGAATTGCTAGTAAAGGGCCAGCTGCTTTAACAGCTGGTTCTTCACCATATGGACCACCAGCTACTTCAAAGTATATGAGGAAGATTAGTGGGATGAGGGTAAGTTTGTGGGTTTTTTTGGGGTTGGTGGGGGTGGTGGTTGTTGGGAGGTGTTGTGGTGGTTCTATGGTGGTTGTTGTCATGGTGGAGGGAGGTGAATCAAGATTTTGTGACTCATTCTTTTGTATCATTTTCTCTTTTGGGTTTGATTTGGTTTTGGAGTGGTGAAATAGTTGACTAATTAACAAGTTTCTTGGAAGATGATGGACTACTAATATAGTAGTATGCATGGTGGATGGATGGTGTTCGAGTCGGTTTGTGAGCATTTTAAGGTATAATAAATAAATATGTCTTTTAATTTAGTCTTAGGTGGTATTTATGTTCTTTAGCTTTAGATGTGCACAAGCACGTACTTAAATTTGTATAAAATTGAATAAGTAGAAACATGCATTCCATGTGGTATAATACACATAGGACGCCATGTCACATAGGATGTGAATTGTCATGTAGGACACATTTGTCTATTTATTCAATTTTATACAAGTTTAAGTGTCTACTTGTGCACACTCAAAGTTGGAGAGCATAGTTTTCAGCTGGGGTCAAGTTAAATGACACGTATATGTATGATACCGCATTTTAATTAATTTTACAGGGGTATTTGTTACCTTCTATAAACACATTATCTTGTGTATACCTTAACTAATTTTATGAAGTATTTGTCATTTCTCACTAGCATGAGAATCAAATAATTATGTCCATCAAGATTTGGGCATATAGAATGAAATCACTTTTTGTATTCTTAAAACTTCATGATTCTCAAATATGAAATAATTTTAAGTAGTTATATTTGTGATGATGTCTGAGTCAGATTATGTGTATCTCAATTAACTTTATAAGATATTTGCTACCTCCTAAGTGCTACCAACACATCACTAAGTGTGTAGCTCGATTAATTTTGATGAAGTATATATCGCTTCTATTAGCACAAGTATCGAATATCTCTGTCTATCAAGATTTGAACAAACTGAATTAAATTACTTAGTATACTTAAAATTATGATTCTCAAATATGAAATAATCTTAAGTAGTTATATTGCGATGGTGTTTGAGCGAGCTTGTACATACCCTAATTAATTTTATGGGATTTTGTTACCTCCTATATACCAATACATTATCTACTACTTCTCACTAGTACAGGTATTGATTAACTTTGTTTATCAAGACTCGAACAGATAAAAAGAAATCACCTAATATACCTAAAATTGCATGATTCTCAAATATGAAATAAACTTAAGTAGTAATATTGTTATTGTGTCCAAGTAAACTTCCGCACATCTCAATTTAGATTATGAGATATCTATTCTCTCCTATCAATACATTAGTTTACACGCACCTAAACTAATTTTATGAGATACTTACTACGTTTGCTTCATTGATACAAATATCAAATAACTTTCTCCGTCGAGACTTAAATATTACGTAACTTGTTATGACGAAAAGAATCCTCATTTATATTTGGACATACAACGTCTGTAGAGGGTTGACTCTTGCAATAAATATGCAAGAGGGCAATAATAATAATAATAATAATAATAATAATAATAATAATAATAATAATAATAATAATAATAATATTTTATTATAATTATTATTTTTATTACTACAATTACTACAAAATACATATCATTATTGTCTCAATTTTTTTCTTTTGTATTAATATTAGTATAATTATTTATTTATATTACTACCAATAAGTGTGATGGATCATGGAGTTTTATTATTATTATTAGATGTCTCGATTTATTTGGACATACAACGTCTGTAGAGGGTTGACTCTTGCAATAAATATGCAAGAGGGCAATAATAATAATAATAATAATAATAATAATAATAATATTTTATTATAATTATTATTATTATTACTACAATTACTACAAAATACATATCAATATTGTCTCAATTTTTTTCTTTTGTATTAATATTAGTATAATTATTTATTTATATTACTACCAATAAGTGTGATGGATCATGGAGTTTTATTATTATCAGATGTCTCGATTTGAGTTATGTGATTTAAAAAAATAATGAATAGAAAATACTTTTTTAACCAATGATACTGAATATCGATCAAATAATTATACGAAAAACTATTATTATTATTATTATTATTATTATTATTATTATTATTATTATTATTATTATTATATCACATCGTTATATTATTTTATGTTTCCAAAAAAAGTTGTTAAGTTTTTTTAATTTTATTTTTTTAATATTTGCACATGGTACTCAATTGGGTAGTGCATGCACTGCTTCAATTGGAGCCTTCTTGTTTAATATTTTCTGCTCAATTTTTTTAAAATTATTATCAAGTGGACTTATGACCTAAGAGGAGTAATAACTTTGTTCACGTTATTCATTAATTATTATTATTATAACGTGGAAATTGGAAACACTAACTTCAATAATATCAAGATATAAAAAAACATGTTTTTTATATTTCATTTATTAATTGGCCAAAAAGCTTGACACGTATGCCAAGTGACAAAAATAATCCATTGGTAGGTTGAATATTTTTTGGGACTCGCCGTTGCTATAATTTCTATCACAACCTTCGCGACAGGTTCGATTCAGATCCGAATTATATGTGTAGATGACCATCCTCCAAACTAACAGATCCGAATAACCACCTATGTTTCACATGACTAATTGTGTGAACAAATTAACAGCGGAAAAAACAATTCAACAATTAACATGTGAAGGCAAATTTGTTACACTTGATAACCACTAAAGTGGGTAAGTTCTTTAAAATATTATTTTAGTAATATGTGATGATGTTTGTCTGAATATGAGGTTTAAGTAAGTAAGAAAAAAAGATTTGTAAAATGTGTAATCGAAAATAAATTATAATCATTTGTGTTGCTGAAAAAGTAAAATGATGAGTTTAAAGTTAAATTATTTCTAAATATAATTATCCCGGAAAAAAAAACATTCTTAACTTCTTTCGTTTCTTTTGTTGGTTCTCCTTAATAACAATAGCTCTGGACCAACTTACATGTGTCTTGACTATTTCTGTTAGTTCGTTGAGCAAGTAAAACTGATCTTGCAGCACGATGCACGAGTCTCCCTATATAATAGAAATTCTTAGGTTAGGGTGAAATCCGGGGATCTACAAAGTAACGCTAGCTATATACTTAACACATGCAAGTTGAACGTTTACGAAAAAGTTATTGTAAGGTTATGTTCTTTGTTCCTTCATTCCTATTTTAGTGCTCTTTTTTTGGTATGTCGTTTTGTCATTGTCTGTTTTTTTTGTTGTCTAATTGTGCTCAGTTATATATCTACTTATCGTATTTTTACCTCTGCTCGATAGTTTTGTAGCAAGTTATTACTATCAATTTTTTAAAAATATTTTTCTAATAATATAAATTGTTTAAAAATGAGAAAAATAACTTTTTTTAATGAAAATAGAGAAAACAAATTAAGCAAATGATATTCCACGTGGATTGTGTCCTCTCCAAACAATTTTTCCTTTTTCTTTTATGGTAGGATAGAGTAGAACTAAAATCTTGTTTGGAATGATAATAGTGAAAGAGAATAAATAATTGAGGAATATGATCTGTAAAATACCAAACTTATGTCAATAATATCAAAAGCATATGATACTGTTCTTAGAATCAATTTATCAGTCAATTTTGTCAAATTTTGGAGTTTTCGAACTTTGTAGAGTTGATTTAATGGTTAAGATAAACCACCGCTCGATATAGATCGAGAATTTAAAGTTTATGAATTTTTATAACGATCTTAAATAAATATAAAATAATAAATAGTCATAATTAAATATTTATAAATATTACATGTTGGATCTGTTATTGCCTTGACTAATCTAAATTTGGCATAGGGTAGACCACCTACTAAGGGGTAAATCATTCTCATATTTTCAAAACTCGGACTCGATGCATTTGATTATGGATAAAGAAATCACAATCATCCCACCATATCCATCGGTGGTCCGGCATGTAAATTACTTATTTAAATTTGCATTATTCAATAGGATATTTGATGAAAATACCTTTTCCTCTTTCTTAAATGAGTAATACCTTTATTGATTTTCTAAAGTAACAATTATTTTAGATTAGATATTTTTACTTAAAAGTGGTAAATTAAAAGGACCTAAAGGAAGTACTAATTATATTTTGAGGTTTAAGTACTAATTTAAATTTTGTGTTATCCTAATGCTAGCTAGCTCAATTAGTGAACACCCCAATTTCCACAAATTTGGTGGAATTAGGTTCAAATGCCCATCATCTTTAAGTGTCCTACTTTTAGTGTTTTAATTAGTGAAATGTTAATTAATTGAAATGTTTAAGCAGAGATAAATAATAATTTAGCTAATACTACGGAAAATTTATTAATATGTACGGTTCGATTAAATTTATTTATTAATATAGCAGAAAAATATAAAACTTATATATTGATTATGTATATTATATGTATATTATATTTAAACATTCAAAGCCTATATATTTGTTGGCTATTTTGTAAACTAGGTCATCCATAGACATTGGACTGGAATTATCTCAATAAATTACCTCGTGAATGAAGTTTTTGCACGAATTGCTCTTATTTTGAGGTGGTCTTTAATTTTTATTGTCAAATATGGTGATCTTTAATTTTTTTGTGGACTAAAACACCATATTTATGACCTAGTTTCTCAAGACATAAGTTTAGAAAAAAATTGCTCCGCTCGGTTTAATTTTTGTAAGAATTAAGTTATGTAGTATTTCTATGACCTAATTTTGCTAGGCATAAGTTTAGAGAATTTTTGTCTTGCTTGGCATAAGTTATGTATTTTTCGGCATAACTTGTTGGTTCTGAAACTGAAATGTTGCCTCTACTAGCATAAGTTCTATAGGAACTAAGTTATATTATGTCCTTTACTACATAATTTGTGGATTCTCAATTGAACTTCTGCCTCTACAACACAAGTTCTATAGGAATTAAGCAGCATACCTCATGCTATATTATGCTACGAAACTATAAACTTATACCGAGCGAATTTTTTTTGTTATTTTGACGTCATGGACATTTTCAATGACTTATTTTTTACTTAAAGTACTAAAGAACAAAAATTAAAGACCATCCCGAGTATTTGTGTCAATGACCCAAAAAATAATCAAAATAGCCCAAATCCCTTCTTATTGGGCTTTTATTTTTACCATTGGGCCTCACAAGATATTTTTAGTTGTTCCATTTCTGTACGCTTCTTCTTCTCAGTCAAATTCAAGAAAAGTTGAATTTTTTGAAGAGAAAATTAGCTAAAAATGGAGTCATTATTGATGAAAAATTTGATATTTGCAACTCAAATTGCTGTCCCAAAGAGTAATTCAAGAAACCCAATTCGTATAAGAAGGATTTGCAGCTGTTCTTGGAAAATTCGATTCAAAAAATCAAACTTTCAAGGTACCTTTTTATCTCAATTTACGTGTCACACATTTCTTTTTAGTCGTTTAAATTTATACTTTTTACCGTTAATAAAATGAATTATAGCTATACAAATGGTCAAAAGAGTGTTTTAGATCACTTGGTGATTCTACGCTGTGTTGGACAGAGTTATCTGGTAAATGTTGTTGTTAGGAGGTAGCAGGTATCTCGTGACATTAGTTGAGGTGCGTGAAAGCTGGCCCGGACACGATGATCTTTAAAAAAAAAGTGTTTTATAACACATTTCAAAAGTTTACCTTTTTTATTAAATTTTGTGTCAAAGTCAAAGTGTGTGATGTAAATTGGGATGGAGAGAGTAGCAGCTTTTAACTTTTTGGTTACATTTTTATTTGCAACTTTGTTGTTATAACTATTAGTCTGTTAGCTATGTTGTTCGGACCCTCAAAAAAATATTGTTGCAGCCATGTCGGATATTTTAAAAATGTATTTTTGGAGGATTCGACACACCTAGAGGTATTTTTGAAGAGTCCAAGCAACGTAGATATTTAGAAGCAATTTTTATGTCTTTTAGTGTGAGATTATGAGCTAACTTGGAATGAGTTGATTGATTTACTGCTAAACTTTTGCTTATTTGCTTCAGTGTGTTATCTAAGGCTCTAAGACATACTTTTCCTTGCTAATGAGTGTAATCCTTGAATAGGCGATACTAAACCATTGATATTCCACTTTATCGTAATTTTTAAAAATATTTCTTTGTCCGTGTATTCGTTATTCATGCTTAAAATTATGAATCTTGGACAATACATACATATTTTGTATTTTGTTTCTCCATTTTGCGTTTCTTCATAAGAGGCCACACTTTATTTGCAATTTTCTCTTAAAGCCCAACGGTCAACGGACCTTAGAGTTTATTTGCATTTTTTTGCCTTTGATAACACTGTTGCGTTATTTTGTTTCCTGATATTAGGACACTTTAACATGCTGAGCAAAAAGTATGTGAACTTTTATGGAAGTTTTGACATGTATAGAAGAGTTTTATGTAGTGCCTAAAAACTTATTAGAAGGAGCTTTCTCCGAATCCCCTTCACTAGGAAATTATATTGTATATACAAGGTTAAATTTTATATACACTCGTACAATGCACATATATATATATATAGTAGGTGTTGAATCTCCTTCGCTTCTTCGTGTGTTTACTTCTTTATATTTTGAATCCCCTTAGTGAAAATCCTAGCTCCGACATTGAATACAGACAAACATGGTTGAGCTTTTGCTGTAATTTTTGCTTAAATTATGCTAATTACCGGAGTTTAAGAGGGACCGTTCAAGGAAGTAATGCGTTTTCCATTTCTTATCCCATGAAGAGGGAGAAGTTCTTTATTTTCCATTGAGTGCCTATTGATTGGTAAATGAATTTACTTTAGACTCAAGTTATATGATCTGCATCATTTGAAGGAAAGGAGAAAAGTTTTGAACGACTTCTTAGTCGGGACTTTACTAAATAAATTTTTCACATTTTTGTTTTTCTAGCACCTTATATTTTCCTCCCCCATATACAACCTACTAGGTGCAGACATGGTGTTTCATTCACTCGTTTTAGCTTTTGTTATTGTGTCATCTTCTCACTTTAATCATGCTAACTGATTTTTCAGATTTTCGGGACTATGTAAAACCTTCCCGCCTTTTGCCATCCACTAATGTAAAATTCTGTGGAGATTGGTCGCTGGAATCATTGCTCAATCATTCGAAATTGGATAGATCTAATTCGATTTACCAAGTCAAGCTGCAAACGAGTAATGCATATGGATCAGATCTTACTGACATAAACTCTGAAGTGCTGCTTTGTTTGATAGATGAAAATGGTGACTCAATCTTACAGAGGATATCGGCTGGTCTGGAGAACGCCCGTTCCGTGCAATCACAGGATTCTGATCTTCTCCAATTCCGAAGAGGTTCTGTAGATGAGTTCATATTTGAGGGACCTAAACTTGGAAAACTTGCAGCAGTTTGGATCAGCCCAGAGTCAGGTCAGTATTTCCAACTAAGTGATGTACATGTAAGCTATGTTGCTCGGACTTTTCAAAAAAATGTTGTTGCATCCATGTCTTGATCCTCACCAAAATGCACTACTTTTGGAGGATCCTACACACAACCGTCGATATTTCTGAAGAGTCCGTGCAGTAGTAAGTTCAATTCTTTCAAAGATT